>MU225796.1:198216-221317 GCA_018584345.1 Thuja plicata | reverse complement strand
TTTGATTATCATCATTTTTATATAGGTCGATCTCCCTAGTGTAGTATGTGATATGGACCACCACATCTTAGAGGAAAATGGGGGTGTGAATATAGAGGAACATGGAGGTGTGAGTATTGAAGCTGAATATCATGATCCCATGGAAGATGATGATCATGCACTAGAAAACACATTTGAAGATGATGGTATGAATGCATTGATCATTGACACATTTGGTACTGGTGCTACCAGTGCTGTTGATGATGATGATGATTATGATGAGGATGAAATTGACATCGTCCATGATATACCTCTACTTGAGAAGGTGAACATGGCCCTTTACAAAGGCTCCCAATATACTCTTCTCTCTGTTTTATTATTGTTGGTGAATTTGAAGGTTATGAATGGTTTATCCAACATAGAAATGTCACGTATGTTAAGGTTTGTCATATACGTCATTATAGTTTATAAAAGGTGAAACATGTACCATTAAGATTGTTTATAGTAACAACTTTTTTTTTTTGTAGATTGATAGGTGAGTTTCTATTACCACCATCAAATTTTCTCCCTCGCTCGTACCGAGAATTATGTGCCACTATGAAACATATTGGAATGGAGTATCAATCAATAGATGCTTGTCCTGAAGATCATATTATTTATCATAAAGAACATGAAAATGTAATAGAATTCCCTGAATGCCATATGAACATATATCAAGATGATCAAATGACAAAAAAGGTGCCTCGCAAGGTTCTACATTACATCCCCATTATTCCATGTCTGAAATAATTATTTAGGTGCAATAGCTTGGCACAATTTATGGATTACCATGCACGTAGCAGGAGTCGAGATGACATTATTTGAATGCCTACGAATGGTCCATCATTTATGGACATAGACAAAAAGTTGCCACACTTTAAAGAAGAACCTCAAAATCTCAAGCTTTCTCTAGCAGCAGACAGTGTCAATCTATATAGAGAGATGAGATCTGTTGACTCGGTGTGGCCTATTTTTGTTATCAACAATAACCTTCCACCATGGATGTCAATAAAGAGGGAGCACATTATGTTGGCAATGATTTTTCCAGGTATTTTATTATTTTATATTTATCTAAATGTAATTATAAGTCTTGGAGTGAAATAGCCACAATAATTATCTAATGTTGTTAATTCAACTAGGCAAGTACCAATTTAAAGAGATGAATGTATATATTGTGCCTCTTATCGAAAATTTGTTTGTGTTATGGAATGGTTTCATGATGTATGACATCTCTAGACCAATTAGACAAAGATAATTTCAATTCCATGCAATTCTTGTGTGGACAATCATGATGCTCTAGGGTTGACACATTTCTGTGGTATGTTATGGTGAATTCTAGTTGTATGCGATAATTCTAATTCTAAAATTTCACATATTTAATCCAATTGTATCGTTATCTTGTAGGCCTTCAAACAAAGGGAAATTTGTCATTTCTAATGTGTGGTCCAAAGATGAAATCTTTTCATTCCAAAAGTTTAAGAAAGTAGGTGTTTGATGAGTATAGGCACTTTCTCCCTAGAAATCATAAGTATCAAAGTGTGGAAAAACATCTTTTCAATGGGAAAGAAGAGACTACATCAAAGCCTCGAAGAATGACACCTCACTTATGGTAGTTGGAATATAATAGAATTTGAGGTAATATTGTTCCACCTAATGGTTGATATTTGAAAATTATATATTTTGATTGTGTTTTGTTGGCTAATTATGTAGTTGATGATCTTGAAGGTCGTGAAGGCAACACTGACTAGCTTCCAAAGGGACTAAAATGTTATCCCAAAGAATTTAGTAGGCTTTCCTACTATGAACAGCTATAAATTATATATTTGTTTGATACTATGCATATTGGAAAGAATGTAACAAAGACACTGTGAAAAATATTGGATGGAAGGCGTGACAAAGAAAGACTTAGAAAAATTTGTAGTGACATTCATGATTCCAATCATGCAATGAAAAATATCATTGAATTAAATAGCAATGGAGACCGGATTAATGCAAGTGCTCTTCCTTGGTTATTAATAGAGCAACAAAGTAATGCCATAAAAGAAGTCATATACAAAATTTGATTTCCTACAGGATTTTCTACAAATAGAAGCAATTTCATATTAAAGAAGAGTGATTTTGGGTCAGGGATGAAAACGCATGATTGGCATACCTTCATCAAGGTAAGTCACAGTCTTTTTTATTTACAATTTATTTTTGTAACTGCATTCAATTTTCATTGTATGAAATGATCAGTTGACAATTGTTGCAGTATTTGCTACCCCTATTGCTCCCAGAGAACTTCAAAAATAATATCAAACAAGTGATTTATGATCTTGGAAAATACATGAGGTAAGCAGTGATATTTGTTCAATATATCAAACAATAATATCAAACAAGTAATATATTGTAAAGTCTTGTTTTTATATATTTTTGTGTCTTCAATCCCTTGTAGGTGGTTGTCATCTAAATAAATCCATAAAGAAGATATAAAATATTAGAAGAAAATAATTCCTCATCTAATGTGTGAAATGCAAAAGTGTTTACCTTCAGCCTTTTTCAATGCACAAGAACACTACCTCATACACCAAGTTGAGGAGATTGAATTGTGTGGACCTCTACATGCTAGGTCAATGTGGATATTTGAGAGACACTTGAAATTTTTGAAGGGTTTGGTATGACAGAGAGCACATCCTGAGGGTTCTATGGTTGAAGGATATATGGTATACTAGATGATGGTGTACGTTACTCAATATATTCCTAATCTTGCAGCGAAATCCCATATAGATTGCACTTGGGATCTCGACTCCATTAAAAAAATTTAAGGGGAGTACTTGGTGGGAAACGGTAGATTTAGGAAACTGAAAGGTAATAAATTATGAGATGTTATTGTATTTAATTAATTCTTAATATTCAAAATAAATGTGTTGTAACTGATCATCTATTTACTTTTGTATAGTTGCTAAAGAGTGGGATGCAATACATTTGTTTATTGCAAACAATCAAGATTGGATGACGGTCTGGATTGAATGATGTCAACATTACATTCATAGATTAAAATGGGAATCTGTGTCTTTATTGGTTATACAAGCTCATTGTAATGGAGATCACAATGTTACACAAAAGGAAATAGATGAAGCATATGGTTTAAGAGATCACTAGGTACTTATAAATTTGTTAATCAACCGTATGTTTTTCAACTTGTGATGCAATAATTTATGCATGTTTGACATTATTGTAGGTGAAACACCATAAGGATATATTCTATAATGGGTATAAATTTTGCATCAAAAATTTGGATGACACGAAGAGAACTTGTGATTCTGGGATAAGTGTAGTCTTCCAGGTGACCAATATTTCATCTAGAAATGACTTACATCCTCGAGAGTCGCAAAATTGATACTATGGTATTTTGGTTGATATACTTGACTGTGACTTTAATTCCTTCAAATTAGTTCTCTTCATCGTGAAATAGTATAGACCACATCTCAATCAAAATGATCCTGATAGAACTATTATTGAACATAACAATGGATTTACAATGATTAATACAAGGTTGTTTGATCCAGTTGGGGAAGAGCCCTATGTTCTTCCAAGCCAATGTGAGTAGGTATTTTACTCAGAGGTTCCACATAAACCGGGTTGGTCATTTGTTGTTAGACATGATCCAAGAGGAAGGCCGATAAAGTATAATGTGATGGAAGAAGAAGATACCGAGGAAGAGGAAGAAGTGGAAGATGATGTAGATGATGATCATGATCAAGAGTTAGTCGAAGAAGAATATGAAGAAGAAGACGATGATGATGATGCTATTGATCACAATGATGATGAGGAGGATGAGGAGGAGGATGATGACAATGATTACGATGATGTTGATGATGAAGACAATGACGATAGTGGTAGTGATGATGTCATCTATGATGATGATCCTGATAATGAGATGGATGAAGAAGAATATCAATGACATGAATGAAATGTACAATTATGCCAGATGTTTGGCATGTTTTAATGATTGTTTTGGGTTGAAATCTACACTTTTTCCACTAATATGTGTAGGGTTTCATATTAATGGCATTTTTGGTTTTAGCGTGAATATCTAACTACTCTTATTCACCTTGTTTTATATGCCCTACTTATATCTTTGATCTTTTTTTAAGAGAAATTTCATTCTAAAAGAGTGTATTTAATATCTATATGATTAAACAACCTCACTAGTTAAGACTGTTCTCATTTCTAGTAGTGGGCATGACTAGAATCAAATCACTTGAAAGACACCAATATTTAGACATGCACAAATTAGTGACGTGATTAAGCAAATTACCTTTCTTTATCATTTTTTGGGGTATTTTTGTATATCAATGCATTTAATCTAAATAATATCTTATGAGATTTGCTTCTGATAATTTTCTATTTCCTTGCACATTAATGATGTTAAATCTCAAGGGATTCTCTTTGTTCCTTGCAATGGAATGAGCTAATTCTGAAAGTATAAATCGATAATTTTAACAATGTATAATGACCTTCACAAGATGTAATAAAAACTATGGAGTGAAATATGTTTGTCTGATTATATAACTTGTATCTTTTGTCAGGTATCCCACACAGTCCCATGGATTGTTAGGTATAAGTCAATACACCCCATAGAGATTAATTAATGTCTTTTACCATTTGTAAAATATCTCTCTCATTGCCACCTGTCTCTCTCATTTCATGAAGTGCAGGTAGTAGCGAATAGGTATTTGTCAGATTCATCTTCCTCGAGCGAGGAAACTGTAGGAATGGAAGAAGAAAGTGAGACATTTAGTATGTCTGAATCAAGGAGATTGACTCAAGGTCAAAGATCAGAAATAAATTCAATAAACGCATGGAATTTTTCCTTTCTCAAGGGGGGTCGTGTTCTTATGATGATGAGAGAAAAGCTGACTCTGAGGTGCCCTTTAGGTACAAACATCTACAGAAACAATGGGTCCCCAATGTACTTCCTTCAATAAACACTGATTTTTGTGTTAGAGAGAGGATATATCGCATAGCACCATCTTCATTTCATGGTTTGGACATATTTTCCATGGATGGCATAAAGGTCACATGCAATAAAGTTGTCAAATTGATGGAGTATGTCAGACCTTGATATGATTACAGTAGTTGGATGCAGATTGTTAGATATAAAAAGTTATGTGTAGGTATGGACTCGCAAAAAATTATATACAAAAAAAAGTCAGTGAACAAAGTAAAATAGTAGCTATATACGTTGATGGAAAGCCAAAAGCATCAGGGAATATTGTAGGTTTTGTAAACAGTGCACAACCTGTGTCAACTAAGAAGCAACCCAATTGCATATTTGAGGCGTGCGAGGGAAATCACGTATTTCTATGTGCGATCAAATCAATACGTGGAGGCGAAGAGCTGCTTGTCGATTACAATTTGAATCACATAGATACAAAAACACCCACTATCATGGATGAGGTGGTACGCACTATGCACCATTTAAAATTGTTTAAAAATTAAAAAAATTATCTCTTCTTTTAATTGAAGCATTTTGATAATTGTCTTTTACTCAAAGTAACTTAGCATAAGAACACATGTGTTTTAACATGTCTCAATGATTTATAATTTTTGAAATATAGGGCTATACTATGGATCAACAGTCACATGATACACATGACGATGATGGTTCTCATGGGACTTCTTCTTCCCAACAGGTAAAACTCATTGTTGTTGCACAAATGCACATACAAGAAAAATTTTAATGCATATTTTTTGTTATGTTTTATTATTAACTACTATTTTGGATTGCTTTTAAATAAAGTTTCTAATAATATTGTTCTCGCAAATGAGTGTTGATCAGAAAAAGGGAAAGGAACAAGTAGTCCATGAGGAGCCTCGGGATGACCAAGATCCATTCCTTGTTGATTTTTAATCAGACGTTCCTCCTGTAGTTGCACTGCAAAACATCCTTCATGCAATTTCAAGAGAGTTGACTTGATTGTTAGGTATTCAACCTCAGACTCCTAAAATTCTGATGAGAGTGGATGAGTTGGCTAATCGTGTTCAGACTTATAAAGTAAGTATCAATGTAGTTTTTAATTATAACAAATATTCAATAATGGTTTTTATAGTATACTCTTTTATTTATGTCATTAACTAAAATACATATGTGTTATTTTTACAAAGGATTCTACAAACATTCAAGGGTCGTGCCCCAGATGAAGATACTTCACTAGGTGGTTCAATTAGATCGCATGTTCTATCCTCCACTTGTGTTTTTCTCCAACAATTTTTTTTTTAATAGCTCTAACAATCTTATTTTTTAGCACATACTATTGATCCTATGTTCACTATGCCACCTGCTATGAGGATCAGAACCACAGAGGTACCACCAGCTACAATGTCAACAACATGTAGCATGGCCAAAGATGCAATGGTAATGCCTATTATTGTTAAGTAGATTCATATTTTTCTCTCTCATTTATCATGTATTTATATCACTTGAACTATTCTTTCTTAGGGGAAATTTTGTAATATTGGGTTCATTTTATGTAGGAGGCGATGACCAAATTCCTGGATGTACTCGTATTGAATGTACAGGAACAATAAAGAAGTGTGATCAATTGCTCATGAACATTGAAGATGGACTTCCTGTGAGAGTAGCCCAGCTTCCAGGTACTTTAAAGATTGATCCTTTCTTTTAATATACAATCTTATACTCATAATGTAATGCACTAACCCCCTGGGCAGTCCCTTGCAATAACTAATAATCCCATTATTATTTTCTAGGGAATAATATATTTTATGAAAAACTTAATGATGAATGTTTATGCATTTTCAGGCCAACCATACACACATGGTATCATATTTTGATTTTATTTCTAGATCAGATTATCTTTCATCCCTTTCTTCAAGTATATTAAAAGGTATCTTCACTTCATTTATGAATCTAACAGTTTTTTTTTCTTAAAAGGTGGAAATTACAAGATAAAGTGTTAAAGGATAAACTCATTGACCATGATATGAGAACACTTTTTGGACCCAACACCTTTCAAAGACTTAAGCCCCTTGAGAAAGTGGGGCAAACTTTGAAATATATTAGGGACAACTACATGACCCGAATAGAACACAACCCTTATTACGAGTGGCCCCCCTATGTTCCTATTAATGAGTGGGAGAATCTTAAAAAGGATGCACTTGAGAGACGCGCAAGACATGATGGACAAATAGTATCACCCGAGGATAGAAGGTACATGATAATATTAATAATGAAATTATTGTTAGAATGAATTTAGAATAACTAAGAGGGGAGGGGTGAATCAGTTATCCTCAGGTCTAGATGTACCAAATATTACTTTCTGTATTTTAAACAATTCAAATCTACTCGCAGCAGTAGCATATGTCAACAACTTAATCATGCAGTTTATTGTTTAATGAAATTAGCTTTTAGAAACATAACAGTAAAACAAACCATAAGCATTCACACAAGTTGACACAACTATTTAACGTGGAAACCCAATATGGGAAAAACCACTAGTAACATGCTACCAAGTTTCACTCTTCTGAAGTGATCTCTGTGAGGAGCCAACCCTGTTAAAGGTTACAATAACACACTGTTAGGTGTGACCTGGATAAAGGATTTAATCACCCTGTTAGGAGTGGCCTTGTTAGAGGACTTAGAACATTCCACCTGAATTTCACCTTGCTTAGAGGATTTATACAAATGACTGTTAGATCAACCTTGTTAAAGGATTTTAACTGATACAATGGTTAGAAAGTAATCAACAGTTGTGATCTGATACATACAACTTACTTTCCAAATTTAGATCCAATTACAGCTCTGATGCTAACTTACTGAGTGGCCTAAATTATCATTTCAATCTTTTGATCTGCTTGGAAATCTATCAAGCAATCACACATGCAACTTTCTACTTCTGTGTTCAGCCTTCTCTGCTAGGTCATGCCAATCAGTAAATCAACTATGCAATCCTCTTGTATACACACATGTACACCAATCAGTACATCCACCACCACATCCACACTTCAATCAATAACCCCTTGAGGTTATCATATACCTCTCTATCTAGGTCAGATAAATCTTTGTCGCTTAATCAAGATCGTAGATCTTAGGTTAGGTCAGATCCAATGGATCATTCCATCATTATATTAAATTTGCTTCTCCAAAATAGTCTCTAATTAAATCTTGAATCCATGCATTAATTATGGTTATCCATACATTAAACGACGTGGATCAATCTTTAATTAACTTTACATATCCCAATAAAATTAACTAAGTCAGCTAGAGATCTCAAATCTCATCATTAATCCAAATATTGTATGTTGACCAACATCACTATTTCCACTCGGCAATTTCACTGGTGCTCAGCACTGAACAAACTTGCTTGTCACGAACAACTTCGCTCGACATGAAACCAAACTTGCTTGGTACAAGCCAGACTTGCTCAGCACAAAATAGCCAGAAAAACTATCTTTGAAAGATAAACAACTAATTACTTTTCCAGAGTGTCAACTGATCAAGTACCCTTTTATTTGCCTTAAATCAACCATTCACTTGGTCTTCTTGTTAAATCTTCTTCTTCAATCAATAGATATGGTACTTAAATAGATAACAATAGTCTCACCAGTTAAGGTTTGACATCAATGAAAAATAACAATTGCTTGCATTGTCACTTTCCAACAATCTCCCTCTTTGGCATTGATGGCAACACAAAATATTAAAACAATGATTTAACAAGCATAGTTACCATACAATCCAAAAAGTCACTTGTGTTCCTCGATATGAATGAATCTTCATTAATGTCTTTAGCTTCATTCTGATTCTCATCTGTAAAACATTTCTCCCTCATCTGTAGACTCCCTCTGAGTAGATAATCACTTCATTGTTTTCAATAGTAACTTCTTCCTCTATATAGGTAATCTCTCCCTTAGGTGATCTCTCCCTCTTTGACAACAATTCCAAAGGTCTCAATATATTTATCATGTAGATCTTCAGTATCATGTTGATCCTGTCATCTTGATTATGACTGATTTTATTTTCTGTCCTTGTCCAATTTCACAACTTTAGTCAACATCCTAAAGTGTGACTTACTGTGCATCAATGTGTCAAGTATTCTGAATGTGATATTTGATGCAACAGTACCATACTAAACTTAATTAGCCTCAGTTAGGGGAATCACCCCCAATTTACCTCGTAGATACTCATGAGCATCCTTGTGTAGTGCCTTTGTGAATATGTCTGCTAATTGTTCTTTAGTGTTCACATAACCCAGTCTCACTTCTTTATTCTGAACTAGCTCCCTCAAGTAATGATACTTGATAGCTATGTGCTTTGTCTTTGAGTGCATAACAAGATTTTTAGAAATATTAATGGAACTCGTGTTATCACAATATATGACAACCGGTTCAGTGAATTCTTCCTTCATACCTTTTAGTAGTATCTTCAACCACACAATGTTAGAAAAGTTGACTATTGCTACCACATACTCGGCTTCAGCTGTAGATTGTGAGGTGTAGTTCTATTTCTTACTTGTCCATGAGATCAATCTTTTACCTAAAAGAAATGCTCTACCAGTAGTGCTTTTCCTGTCATCAACATTTCCAGCCTAATCAAAGTCAGTGTAAACTCTGAGTTCAAACTTGTCATTCTTCTTGTAGTATAGACCATAGTCATCAGTTCCTTTCAAATATCTTAGAATCCTTTTTACTGCAATCATGTGAGTTTCCTTGGGGTTAGCAGAAAACCTTGCAACAATTCCAACAGCTAGGGCAATGTCAGGTCTACTGTGTACAACATACTATAGTTTTCCAATCATTGATCTATAGAGTGTTTGGTTCACTTCTTTTGTATCATCATCTTTTGTTAGCTTCTGTCTAGTAGCCATGGGTGTACTCACTAGTTTGGATTCTTCCATTCCAAAAAATTTCAGTATCTCCTTGATATATTTAGATTGAGTGATATAGATATCATTCTTCATTTGATAAATTTGTAAGCCAACAAAGAATTTTATCTCACCAAACATAGACATCTCAAATTCAATTTGCGTCTCTATTGCAAATGTTTGGCATAACACATCTTGTCCACTAAATATGATGTCATCTACAAAAATGTTAGCTAATAATGTACCTTTTCTTTGCTCTGTCTTCAAGTATAGGTTGTTGTTGTCATTGGTTCTTGCAAATCCAATCTTGATCAGATAATTGTGCAACCTCTCATACCATACTCTTGGTGCTTGCTTCAGTCCATATAATGCTTTGTGTAATCTGCAAACCATATTCCTTTTGTTTGGGTCAAAAAAACCATCAGCTTGGTCAATATACACTTCTTCTTCCAAGATACCATTGAGAAATGTAGACTTTACATCCATCTGATAAACTTTGAATCCTTTATAGGCTTCATATGCAAGTAAGGTTCTGACTCCTTCCAATCTTGCAACTAGGGTGAATGTTTCACCATAGTCAATTCCTTCCTCCTGTGCATAACCCTTGTATACCAGTCTATCTTTGTTTCTTGTCACATCTCCATGTTTATTCAATTTATTCCTGAATACCCACTTTGTACCAATTACATTTTTATCCTTCGGCCTAGGTACAATTGTCCAAGTCTTGTTCTTCTCAATTTGTTCAATTTCCTCATTCATTTCCTATATCCAACCTTCATTTTCTAAAGCATCTTTGACTGTCTTGGGCTCAAATTCACATAATAGACATGTGCCATCTCTCAACTTACTTCATGTCATAACTGTAGAATCCTTCGATCCAATGATTTGATTAGAATTATGGTGTTTCCTCACATATTTCACTAGAGTAGGCTCAGGCCTTGCTTTAGGTTCATTGTTTGTGTTCAGTTCTGTTTGATTCTGAGACTCGGTATCTCTATTAGATAGCTCGGCATTCACTTGTTGTTGCTCGGCAACTCCACTCTGCGACTCCGCAGGTGTAGACTGTTGCTCAGCAGTAGTCTCAGGTAATGTATTAGAATCTACCTCATCCAAATATACAAATGATCTGTATCTTTCAGGTTTTTGTGTACTTTCAACTTCATTCCTTTCTGCAAACTCATCAATTTTAACATTTGCACTTTCCACAACTTTGTTAGTATTAGAATTCAAACATTTGTATGCTTTGCTTTTCATTGAATAACCAAGGAATATACCTTCTTCACCTTTAGCATCAAGTTTTTCATTTTTGCTGTCCTTCAGTATAAAATATTTGCTTCCAAATACTTTAAAGTACTTTACACTAGGTGCATAACCATACCAAAGTTCATAAGGTGTAGCATTTGTACCTTTCTTGACTTGTACTCTATTCAAGGTATAGATTGCAGTACTTACAGCTTCTTTCCAGTATTTCTATGCAACATTCTTCTCCATTATTAGTGTTCTTTCACAGTCCATGATAGATTTGTTCCTGCGTTCAGTAATACCATTTTGTGGAGGTGTCCTGGGTGCGGACATCTATCTCTTTATGCCTTAGTCATTGCAAAACCTATTGAACTCATCAGAAATAAACTCTCCACCTCTATCAGATCTTAAGCATTTCAAACTTTTGCCTATTTCCTTTTCAAATTTAGCTAAGTACCATTTAAATAACTAGACTGCATCAAATTTTTCCTTGAGAAACATTACAATCATCATCCTTGAATAATCATTAACAAACAAAATAAAATATCTAGCACCACATTAGCTTCTTTCTCTATTGGGACCACAGAGATCAATATGGACTAATTCCAGGATTTCCTCTTAAATATGTGTTTTACTCTTGAAACTAGACTTAGTCATCTTTCCTAGTTGACATTGTTTGCACATTGCATTCTCAAGTTTCTTTAACTTAGGTAGCCCTCTAACCTTTTTCAATTTACTTATGCTTACCAAGTTATCAAGTTTCACATGACACAATCTCTTATGCCATAACCAAACATCATTGTGCTGTGCAAACAAACATGTTTCTTCAGATAAATCCAAATAGAACAAGTTACCTTTAGTCTGATCACCACTTCCAACTAGTTCTCCAGTAGAGTCATAGATCTTTTCTTTTCTATGATGGAACTCAACTCTGTAACCAGAAGTGTTCAATTGTGCAACACTCAGAAAACATTAATTAAGATCATCAACCCAATACACATTATCACATCTAATTTTGTCAGTCAAGTTAATCAATCCTTTACCTTTGATGAGACATGGTGCATCATTACCAAATTTTAAATATCCTCCTTTGCATTGGTCTAGGGTTTCAAACTTATCCTTGTCACCAGTCATATGATGGGAACAACCACTATCAATGATCCAATGATCACCTTTGCTCTTATAAGAAATTAATGCAATTTTCTCATCATCATCAGAATCTTCTTTCATTGCAACATAAACAGCTTCTATATCATTGTCATCAGAATTGTCAGTATCATTGTCAGAAGTTTCTTCAGCAATATAACAAGATTTCTTACCTTTGTAATCCTTATATTTTTTTCATCTTTTTCATTTTTATCAGGACATCTAGCAGCTATATGACCAACTTTATTGCATGAAAAACAAATGATAGGAATTTTACCTCTGTATTTTCCTTTTCCTCTGGACAGCCTTTTTTCCATAAGTGCTTCAAGTTCTTCAAGATCATCATCATTAGTGTCACTATCACTGTTCACATGTTTCTTTCCTTTCTTAGATTTATTGAGGACCAATTGAGATCTAAAATCAGAATCAATACCTTGTGGATTGTAGTTATCATAATTTGACATTTCAAATGTAGTGAGTCTGCCTATCAGATTTTCCAGATTGAGATTATTGTTAGGAGTACATCTTAGTTCTTGAATTGCAAAAATTCTAATAGCATATACATGATGAATTAGAGTTCTCAGTACCTTTCTCATAATAGTGTTCTCATATATTGTTCTATTAGCTCCTCTAATGGCATTTACAACTTCTTTTACTCTACCATAATACTGATTAACATTTTCACCTTCTTGCATTTTCATTTCATCAAACTTACCTCTTAGAATTTCTGATTTAGCTCTCAGCACATTTGTGTCTCCACCATAGATAGTTGCTATTTTATCCCATATTTTCTTTGTATTAGTGTAACTCTTTATATAATCAAACTCTGAATAGCTCAATGAGGATGCAATCTCCAACATTACTTGATTATGCTCTTGCTTTTCTCTTAGTTGTGCAGATGTGAGAGGAGTAGTAGGTGGTACATAGTCATTTTCAATAATTCACTTAGCATCATCTCCAATACCGGCCAGATGCAGTTTCATCGAACTCTGCCATGCAAGGAAGTTATCTTTGTTCAACTTCAGAACCTCCTTTTTATACATCTTGATATTTTCACTCCAAGTACCTTCAAACTATTTTCAGGAGACCAAAGCTCTGATACCAATTGTTAGAATGAATTTAGAATAACTAAGAGGGGAGGGGTGAATTAGTTATCCTCAGGTCTATATGTACCAAATAAAACTTTCTTTATTTTAAACAATTCAGATCTACTCGGCAGCAGTAGCATATGTCAACAACTTAATCATGTAGTTTACTGTTTAATTAAATTAGCTTTTAGAAACATAACAGTAAAAAAAACCATAAGCATTCACACAAGTTGACACAAGTATTTAACGTGGAAACCTAATATTTGAAAAACCACCAGTAACATGCTACCAAGTTTCTCTCTTCTAAAGTGAGCTCTGTGAGGAGCCAACCCTGTTAAAGGTTACAATAACACACTGTTAGGTGTGACTTGGTTAAAGGATTTAATCACCCTGTTAGGATTGGCCTTGTTAGAGGAATTAGAACATTCCACCTGAATGTCATCTTTCTTAGAGGATTTATACAAATGACTGTTAGGTCAACCTTGTTAAATGATTTTAACTGATACAATGGTTAGAGAGTAATCAGCAGTTGTGATCTGATACATACAACTTAATTTGCAAATTCAGATCCAATTAAAACTTTGATGCTAACTTACTGAGTGGCTTGCATTGTCATTTCAATATTTTGATCTTCTTGGAAATCCGTCAAGCAATCACACATGCAACTTTCTGCTTCTGTGTTCAGCCTTCTCTGCTAAGTCATGCCAATTAGTAAATCAACTATGCAATCCTCTTGCATACACACATGTACACCAATCAGTACATCCACCACCACATCCCCACTTCAATGAATAACCCCTTGAGGTTATCATATACCTCTTTGTCTAGGTCAGATAAGTCTTTGTCGCTTAATCAAGATCGTAGATCTTAGGTTAGGTCAGATCCAACGGATCATTCTATCATTACATTACATTTGCTTCTCCAAAGTAGTCTCTAATTAAATCATGAATCCATGCATTAATTATGGTTATCCATACATTAAATGACGTGGATCAATCTTAAATTAACTTTACATATCCCAATAAAATTAACTAAGTCGGCCAGAGATTTCAAATCTCATCATTAATCCAAATATTGTAAGTCGGCCAACATCACTGTTTCTACTCGGCAATTTCACTGGTGCTCGGCACTGAAAAAACTTTCTTGTCATGAACAACTTCGCTCGGCATCAAACCAAACTTGCTCAGCACAAGCCAGACTTGCTCGGCACAAAACAGCCAGAAAAAATGTCTTTGAAAGATAAACAACTAATTACTTTGCTAAAGTGTCAACTAATCAAGTACCCTTTTATTTTCCTTAACTCAACCATTCACTTGTGTAACCACCTGAATTTGGTCTGTTCTAACTATGGACCCTATTTGTCATAAGTGTGATCATACCCTCGATTATGTCCAAACGACCCTGTTACAGCTTGGCATAATTCTTTAAATCAATTTAATGTCCTAGGTGATTTTTATCACTGATTTATATTAACTATTTTAGCCACGTAATTCAAATCAATTTTGACCAATCAAATCAAACCAAAATCAAATATGGCTATAGTATTTAATTATAAAGGAATTAAATAAATCCCAAAATCAAATACCCACTTGCAATTAACCCTTTCTCCTAGCCTATTTAATTTAATTAAAATGGCTATAGTCCCCTAATTATTAAAAAGCAATTTCATTGTTTACATAATTAATTCTTATATTTCGAAATGAATTAAATAAGTTTATTTTATTTATTAATATTCCCTCAAACCCCAACCTAACCCATCTCAACCACTTCTACCCTGGGTTCTAACCCTTCTCAACCCATTCACCTATGCTAATCTAATCCTAATCCTAAATTCTACTTTGACCCACCTCCTAATGTTGTCACATTCCATTAAGGAGTGATTAACAACTCAGCCAACTTGAGAAAGTCCACTTTCTCAAGCTGGACTTTCTTAAAGTCCATTTTTGCAAGCCACTCTCTTACATCCTCCCTTCCCTCTTTAAGACTTTCATTAATGCCTTCATTAATA
This sequence comes from Thuja plicata, assembly GCA_018584345.1. Taxonomy (NCBI): domain Eukaryota; kingdom Viridiplantae; phylum Streptophyta; class Pinopsida; order Cupressales; family Cupressaceae; genus Thuja; species Thuja plicata. Next base: position 205,952 of record MU225796.1, on the reverse strand, counting down.
TGAAGACCTTAAGCCTATGTCTCTCACATGCCTTATTAATGCCTTGGGCATTAATGGCTCTTACATCTTCATTTATGAGTCTTCTAATTCATAAATGAATCTTGTCCCCTCTCTCTCTCTCCCATTCTTCTATAAATAGAAGCCTATTTTGAGAGAAAATAAGCCTTCACCTTAGATCAAAAATACATTTTTATGTTGTTAGATTCATCCTAGACTCACATTCCACTCACTATTGCATGCTTTTGTATTGTTTCCATTTCATCTTTTAAAGTTAGATTGCATACTTTTTCATCTTTTTAGCTTAAATTTGGATTAAATCCTTCATGCTAGAATAGTATTGGTCACTGATTTGTAGCATATTCTGAGGGCTAAATATGCAACTAATTACACTCTTTCTAGTTAGAAGCCAATAGGATGATATTAGTTGTTTTTAACATTTTATCTAACCATTTGAACTAATGTAATGACCTATTGAGTTTTTGTGTTGTTTTCAACAGGTACCCAAATACACACACATTTCTGGCGCCCACCGTGGGGCTCAATTTTCATTTTAGCCTCATCTTCTAATGCTTTTTTGACAATTTGCAGACTCACGAATCGGACACAGAATCGCATATAATATTGCAGGCTCGCATCCCGGAGACGCCATCGCACCGCGTAATTTCCAGATCGCATCCAGGATTTCCTAGATTGTATCTGGTTTTAGATTACATTTGGTCAGTAAGGACTCATATCCAGGGAATAAGATTGTATCCCGGATACTACATCACATCTGGTAGGAATTTAGGATCGTATCTGGTTTTGAAGCTTGTCCATCTGATTTATCTAATCCTAACAAGTTTGACAAATTGTGCTTTCTGTGTTTTGCAGCCTAACAAGTGTTTTCAGGTAATTTTTGATAAGTTTCATGGAGTTGGACTAGCAAAATACTAACATATTTTTTGCAGGTTACCAAACCCCTTCCGTCTTGACTTCTATTTCCCTATTTTCAACAACTTAAAACCATTTTTTTCCACTTGATAAACAACTAGATATTATGCTCTTTTCCTCTTGAGGAAAATCAGAAAATTGAACGTTGTCTTATCATTTGTGATGAAACTGGGAGTAAATGAACCACAAACAAACTGTTTAATTCATTTGAAAAAGTAATTAAACAAAACAAAGCACTAAATATGTTGGCTCAATGAACAAACACATCGTTTAATTACTTTTAGATCAGAAATTGAACAACACAAACTCACTAAATTTTGTGGTTAATTGAACAAGGCAAATTTCCCTTTCAAGCATCCTATTTTCATTAAAATAGGAACCATTAAATCAAGCTCAACATAGCTTGAGGGAAAGAATTTTATTTTAAAGTGTTTGAGGAGAAAACGACATGGAATAGGAGAGTATGCTCTTCTTCTTTTGAAGAATCAAAAATCTAGAACTCCTAAGCTCGCTAATCCAGGTTACCATTCTTTTAATAGTAGAGGGCCTACTGGTTGAGGAAAAAATCTCCTGGGAATGACCCAAGTGAGGACAGGTCTTACGCCGACCCTTCCAACTCACTATAAATAGTTGCTTCCTTGTAGGTCAAAGCCTCAGAAGACGGGACTAGTTTTGTTCTTAGAATTTTGACATCATTCCTTAAACATATCGGGGTATATATAGAGCGGAGCCACTTCAATCTTGTTTGCGAGACTATATATATTCAGGTACTCATAGGGCTATACACCTTAATTTTTCCTTGTGCAATTCTATGGGGGACAATTTTGAATGAATTGCCCAATAATCTACAACACATTCAACTGAAATAATTCTTGATTCATCCCCAAAAGGGTGATAATCTTTGTGCAAGGTCAAAAGTAATTGCCCCAAGACACTCATCATATCGTGCCCTCACTTGCGTTTGGAGTCGGCTAATACAGCATCATGACTGGAGCCATTGCATGCTTGGTGATGGTTGTATTCTGATTAGCATTTGAGTGTGTGCCTAGGTCAATGAGCAAACAATTTTCATCCTCTACCTAGAGAATAGGAAAAAGATGTGTGTTTGATCCACCCCTTTTAACAATGCAAAAATTGTTTGACGTGTCAGAAAGATTATTAAAAAGATAAAGCTCCTCACAAACAATCAATAAATTTTATACCCTAGAGTACAAGTGTTTTTCACGCCTGAAAAATACCTCTTGATACAATTTGGAGACAAACAAATTCACGTTCCTCAAATGCAAATTTTTCAAAATTGACTAAAAACTGGCAAGTCCATCATAAAATTGCATCCGGAATTTCCTGAGTCGTATCCTATTTTTAGGATCGTATCTGCTGCATTAGATCACATTTAGTCAAGCATATAGTCACATCCAGTTTTCTAGGATCGCATCCAGGTTTTAGGATCGTATCTGGTGTCATCAGAGGCTCGTATCTAGGAGCTCGCATCCTGGGCAGTGGGCATTTCTAGCAGTCTTTCCTAGGAAGTCTTAGTTGTTTTAGGTACCCTTTTTACTCTTTAGCTGGTCCCTGTTGTCTCTTTTGGTCTCCCTACTATTATTTTAAATACTTTCAAAATGTCTACCTTGCATGCTCAGTCAGTCTTTCACGATCGGTTCAATACGTGTGGTCTACCCATTCTCTATCAACAACTTAGTTCCCAGCTCACTATCAGGGCATTCTAACCCTCTAACACTAGAATCATTTACATCCACTAAACAAACAAATAGTGACTTCTACCTAGACACACCCACTTGAACGATCTGGTATCCTTGTTGGTACTATTGGGAAACGTTGACAAAGTTGAGAAACAAACTTTATGGTTAACACGAGATGCAACAAGTACACAACCAAAGGATCAAAAGTGCCTCCTAAAACATCACACTTTCAAGGAGAAACTTCTCACAATTCCCTATTTGATCTTGATTCACCTCAAATGGGTAGCAACACTAACAATTGGAGTAAAGCCTTTGAGGGTTATGACGATGGAAAACAAGCACAATCCATAGGCATGGAAGAGGAAGAAAGACCCAGGTTTGAACGTAATCCGTTTGGGTCAAATACTGATGAAGATATCCCTGAAGATGAATACGAAAAGCTAAAACAAAGCAAAAGAGTCCACAAGCTATTGGAATGGATAATTGGAGATGACAAGGAAAAATACTTCCTCCATTTAGCATCCACGGGTGTCAAATTACCCCATAATTATGATGTAAATGATCTCAAAGAAAAGGAGGTACCAAACCCCATATCCATCCTTACTAAATAGCTCAATCAATTGCAAATCAAGCTCACAAATCTCAAGCAAGAGAAAGATAAACCAAAAATAAAATACTCTTTGGACACCATTTGTCCATTTCCTTTCGATAAGTGTATCACAATGGTTTCGTTTCCTCCAAATGTGGCAAGACCAAAATATGACAAGTACACAGGGGCAACCGATCTACATGACCATGTGAGAGAATTTTGTGCTCTTAGCATTGAGTATATGCATGAACACACTTACCTCATGTGACTGTTTCCAAGAAGTCTAGGAGGAAACGCCATGGAGTGGTTTTCAAAGTTAAATCCCAAAGTCAAAACATTTGAAGAGTTGATGCAACGGTTCATTCAGCATTACTCCTACAACATCTAGCATGACATCACCATGATGGATCTATGTAACACCAAGCAGAAAATGAGGGAATCCTTTAGTCACTTCCTACAAAGATGGAGGAAGATCTTTGAATGATATTCAAGAGTCATCCCTTAGATGGAAAAGATAGAGATCTTTGTTAATAATCTCATACCTGAATTGAGCTATGCTCTACAAATGCAAGATTCTCCTAGCTTCGATAGGATGATCAAAAATGCCCTCCGTATAGAAGAGGTCATGGTCAAAATGGGGGAGGTCACCCTTCAAAATGAAAACAAAGGCAGTAGCTCCAATTCTAAGCCTAAATGGTGGAAACAAAATAAAAATGTTGTCAATGATGGAGTGGTTGATGCTTCCAACATTAATTCCAAAACTGAAGCATTCAATCTTACCAATGGTATGCAAGCAAGTAAGGAGGCTAAAATAACACCTCCTATTCTCAAAACTGCCAATGATAATGACAAGGGACGAACATGGAATTCAAAAACCCAAAGAACATTCACACCTTTGGGAGAACCTCTTGAGACCATCTTAAAAAAATTGGTGGACAATAAGGTCCTTATGATTCCTGATTCTAAACCTTGGGAACCAATGGTCAAACCTAGATGGTGGGATGATAACTCTTACTGTGTCTTCCACAAAAACAAGGGACACAAGATGAATAATTGTCTCAAGCTCAAGCATGTTATCTAGAACCTCATTGAAGGGGGTAAGATCAAGGTGGATGCACACACTACAAATGAAGATCACACAGCATTTAATAAATCATTCCCCACTTACAATCAAGGAGAAACATCTAAAGGGAAAGGTAATGAGGTAAATTACACCTATTCCAAGCATGACAACGTGATCAATATGCTCAACATTAAAAATGAGTCTGTCAACATGGTCACCTTCAAACGAGCCTCATCCACAAATGCTGTAACCCAGAGCCAAGCATAGGTTACGATCAAGGGACCTCCAAAACCGACATTCACACCCAAGGTTCCTATTATCACTATTCCTAAACTAGGAGAAAAACATGTGGTCACTATCCCTGGAGTGAAATATGACTTGGTAGATCAATTACAAAGAACTACTGCCAAAATTTCCATCTTCGAATTGCTCAAAATATCCACTGTGCATAGATAAATCCTAGAGCAAGCTCTACACACTGCTAATGTTCCAAAGGATATAGATATAGACAAATTCCAAGCGATGGTCAATCACATCTCAGCGCCACATTACCTCTCCTTTTCTGAAGAGGATGACAGATCATTTACCCATCCACACAATCAACCTCTCCATATCGAAGTTCTTATTCATAAATCCCATGTTAGATGTGTATTGATAGATGGAGGCACCAAATTAAATATCTGTACACTAGATCTTATCAGGAGGCTAGGCCTCTCAGAGAAAACAATTGACTCTAGAAATAAAATAACCATCAAAGCATATGATGAGGAAGAAAGATCCTCCTGAGGCATTATTTGTCTACCCATCAGGGTGGGACCAATTGAAAGAGATGTTATATGTCAAGTTCTGGATCTACCACTAGCCTACAACATTCTACTAGGGAGACCATGAATCCACAAGATGCAAGCCGTACCATCCACCTATCATCAATGCATCAAATTCTCACATAATGGAATAGAGGTGACAATTCCTGCAGATGCCAACTACACTTGCAAAAATATTAAAGCTGGTAGCATGATCCCACACAACAAGGAGGCTATGGATGCAGTTACTCCTGAAACTACCAAAGACATGGTCATGAAGGACTTTAGCAAAATGTTGAAACTTCAAGAAACAGGTATGGGAGAATACAAGTTGGACCTAACTCCCTCCCTGACAGAGCTTCCAGTATCACCCAGATCCTATGAAAAACCATCATCAACATTCACACCTCTTGCAGTACAGGAACCAGAAGTACACAAGGCTACTGGTATGGTAAAAGCATCCACATATTCTTCAGATAACACAGAAGAGCAGGCAGTCTTAAATTGGCTTTACAAAGGAGAACCAGTGAACTCTGAGGTCAAAAATGTAAAGATATCCCTAGAAAAGTATGGAAAGGGATATGATTTCCTCAAAAAAATGGGATACAAAGGAAAAGGACCTCTGAATGACATAGGACGAGGGATCATTGAACCTATACCCATGGAGTTCTGCCTCAACAAAGATAAAAGAGGATTGGGCTTTAATACTCAAACCAACAAACCTACTTCCAAGAAGAGTCCACCTTCTGAAGCAGAGAGTGATAAAATAGATGAAATAGTCTCAGACCCATGGCTTTATGAGAGATTGCTACATATTGGTACAGAGAATCTTGAATATCAAGGAGAACACTATGTACCTAGTTTTGAGGTACCACAGGATCTTCATACTCCTTTGCTAGAACAGCCACCCATTCAAGAGGTAGGAGACACCGTAGCTACAATCACTCAAGAGGAACCCCAGCCACAGAATTTACATCCTAACTGGGGGAAATTGGTCACTATTACACATGTTCTAGATCTACCTCACTTTGATCTACAAGCAGCTAACCGAGTCCATCAAATAAACATTGCTGAATATTTGAATAGATATAATGATGATGTCACAGACTCTCATGACTATGAGTATGATCGGTTATCTATTGCATCTGAAGAAATTGGGATAGACACAATTCACATGTTTGCAGCTCCCGCAGCTCCTAGTAGGCAACCTAACATCCCTTTCAATGACACTAATCCTCCTGAAGCAGAAGAAGAGTTCCTTCCTCTGATCATTGACAGAGACACTGGCGAATACATAACTCTATGAGAATTTCATAGGCTACAAGAAAGAAGCCTCCTTTTACAAAGAGATGACGATGAGTTATCTACTGATGAGTCGCTAGAGTTTGATCCATATATACTTGAAAACAACCCTTTTAACAACGATCTCACTCTTATAGATCTAAACATCAAAGATATTAACTTAACAGACCGTGTCATGTTGGTTAATAGTTTTGATGCTAACACGATGTTGTCCTTCTCAAAACCTAACTCCCTAAAATTGGTACTTCCATACCTCATTGATTGGACTGAAATAGATCCTACACCTATGCTCACATTTTCCAATAACCACTCCCTGGCTTGTTACCTTAATGCTTGTGAACCTTACCCTTCTTCCACCAATGCAAGGAGCGAGAACATGTCACAGGAAGATATCAAGTTTCTTAGTCACAAATTGAAGAATAAAGAGAAAAAGTGAACTAATGGTGAAAACCACTCTGTGGCAGTATTAGATCCTGAAATAGTAAAGAAAAAAGACGTATCCAATGGTGAAAACCTCTCAGAGGTGCCAAAGGATGAGACTCTTGATATCCTCCCTGAACACTTTCAGGAAAGATCTTCGGTATTAATTGAACCAACACAGCCAGTGAACTTGGGCACTGTTGAAGATCCCTAGATAGTTCATCTAGCACAATCCCTATCAGAAGAAGAAAAGGTACAATTCACAGAATTCCTGAAGGAGAAAAAGATAAAATTTTCCTGGTCCTACACAGATATGCCAGGGCTAGATCCCAATCTCATTATGCATCACTTATCTATAGCTCCTGGGATTAAGACCGTAAAACAAAAACTTATAAAAATGCATCCTCATGTTGCATTATTGCTGAAAGTAGAATTAGAAAAATTGTTAAAAGCTGGATTCATTCGGTTCATTGCCTATGCAGCTTGGATCTCCAATGTGGTCCCTATTTCTAAAAGTGATAAATCCATTAGGATCTGCACAGACTTCAGGGACCTCAACAAAGCATGTCTGAAGGTTGATTTCCCTCTACCAAATATTAACATGATTATAAACCTTATAGCTAGCTACCAGATGTATTCCTTAATGGATGGATTCTCGGGTTATAATCAAATCAAGATCACCCCTGACGACCAAGAGAAAACCGCATTCACATGTGCATGGGGCACATTTTGCTGGAACGTCATGTCATTTGGGCTTAAGAATGCCGGAGCAACATATCAAAGAGCTATGAAAACCATATTTCATGACATGATGCACAAAAACATGGAAGACTATGTCGATGACACACTGGCTAAATCCAAAGAAAGAGGCACTCATATTACAGATTTAGGAAAAATATTGGATCGAATGGAACAATTCCAACTCAGGC
>MU225796.1:134241-173193 GCA_018584345.1 Thuja plicata | reverse complement strand
TTGATGGATCTTGACATCAGGGTTGTAGTTATTATTTTAGCAATTCAGATATTCTACTTAGCAATCCTTTTGTAAGGATAAGTATATTGTATTTGTCTTTAGTAATTGAAGGTTTTCACAGTATTTTAAGTTAGATCATTTATTTTATGAGATTTGACCGTTGATTTCTAAAATATTGCAAAATTACTTCTAAATAATTAATTATAGTGATAATTCATTCAACATAAATAATATCTGTAATCCACTTCTTTGGACCTTCTCCACTTGGCTAGCATTTATGGAGTATGGACAATCTCTCTTTTTAACCCCTTTTCAACATGTCTCTTGCTATTTTTCTCACAATAATATCTTTGTGTACAGTTTAGCTCTAGAGCACACTTCCCATGTTAGAGAAATGAGCCGCACCTGATCTTTTTATAGTTGACCTATTCGTTTGATTTAATTACTAAAGATATATATATATATATATATATATATAGCATAATAGATGAAATTCATTATGTGCACTATCAAATTGGTTATATTATCATTATAGAGCTGGCTTTCAATTTCTTTTAGAAACTTGAAAAGGGTTTTTGAAATTGTCTAAATTTTTCTATTAATATTAGATAGATTTAGTAATGAAATCCAACAATCATCAAGTGATCAAAGAACCAAACAAACTCTTAAAAACTATAAAGGGACACTAAAAAAATACATGTGATGTCCAGCCGTTGGTAATTGCCGACGTCTGGATGTCGCACGTCTATCGTGATTGTGACACCCACAAACTGTAACGATGGCATGCTAAAGTTTTAAGATGGTGCAAACTGCGACGGTTAACACAGACAATGTGACGCCTAGGTGTCGAAATAGCGATAGATAAAATATGTAATGACAGCATGATAAACATCATAGCCGACTCGTATTGCGACACCTAGACGTCGCATTTTTTCTGATAACCATCGCAATTATGAGAGACATGCGACATATTTGCTATACATGCGATGTCCAGTTGTCGGCAATTGTCAACGGCTCGACGTCACATGTATAGCAAATACGTCGCACATCTATTGTAATTGCGACACCCACAAACTGTAACGATAGAATGCTGAAGTTTTTAGATGGTGCAAACTGCGACGGTTAACACAAAAAATACGACTCTGAGGTGTCGTTATAGCGACAAATAAAATATGTAACGACATCATGATAAAAATCATAGCCGACTGGTATTGCGACGGTTTATACCATCGCAATAATGACAGACGGTACAGCCGTCGGTGTTTTTGACACCAAAATTGCAACACTGGTCTCTGTCGCTTGGCCGACAGGACAGTGTCGGAACAGTGACACATAGCTGTCAAAAAATGGTCTCAAATGTTGTAGTGAGTACACTTCTTAAGGTTAATTAATCATTTATATTTGTGCAGGTTATTCAAAACTAATTTGAGATTTCGAAGGTGATATTCCTTTGAATCACTATAATCCAAAATATTATCCAAGTAGACAATTTAACAAACTTACATGTGAATTCCGATAGTACCTCATTCATTAATCTCATAAAAGTACTTGGGCATTTGTTAACCCAAATAACATCATTAGTCATAAAGCCCATAATTTATCTTAAATGTTGTTTTTCATTCATCACTCTCTTATTCTTATATGATGATCTAACCACTTTTAAATCTATCTTAGAAAAATAGCTTGAATTACTTAGACAATCCATCAAATCATCAATGTGAGTTAAAGGACATATATACCAAATAGTGGTTTTGTTAATGGATCTTCAATCTGTACACATTCTCTAACTTCCATCCTTCTTTGAACTCAACACTATTGGAACAACACAAGGACTCAAAATTTTTCTTGCTAGCCCCCTGTTCAATAATTATTGTATCCAATTCTTGTTGCTTTCATTTTCCTTTAGAGTCATCCTCTAAGTCGCCTTGTTTGGTAAATTGGCCCCTGGAATGAGATCTATATGATGGTTAATGCTTCAAATTGGAGGTAATTCAATAGATAAGTTATCCACAACAATATCACTAATGCACTTAACAAATCTTGAATATCTATAGGCAAATCCATAAACTTTGTGTTAGTAATGACTATGCTTGGCTTACCAATTAATGCAAAATCTACCTCCTCAGCTGTATTCTCATATTTTAAAGGTATGAGCATGTGCTTCTTTCCTTCTTTTCTAAAGTGTAAGTATTACCTCTTCCATTATGTTATGTCATAGTGCATTTGCTTGCACAATAGAATTTTTATATATATATAGAATTCCACCAAATGTTTGATGCTATGCCATAAAGAGTAGCAAGTAATGTTGAGATTGGATAAAAAACAAACGATTGTACGTCATAATGCCCCTACTACAAACTAAATAGGAGTGTGCAGTAAGAGCACATATGGAATGGGGAGTGTGATAGAATGGGATGTCAACATAGGAATAGGAGCAAGTAATATGAAATACTCATATTGATAGAGATACTAGTTAAGTGGACTATCGCATGTCAACAATTACATCAACAAGCATTTGAGCAACATTTTTAAGAGCAATCTATCACTATCTTTAATGCCCAATTAGGTACCTACATTTTTTTTTAACAAAAAATTTAAAGTTCAAGCATCATTTGTTCAATTGACTAAGTACAAACTCCATCACAATGAATTTTTTTATTACCAATTTGTCGACCAAAATTGTCACCTCAAACAAATGGATCTTTTGTCCCCTACGAATACTATATAGATACTAGTTTTACCAATACTATAAATACTATAGATACTAGCTTGAATGTCCTTTCTTTTATTATAACAAGTGCAACGATGCAAAAGCTAATGAAAAACTATGTGTCTATAACATTGACCACAAATATTACAACTGGAAATGCACAGGAAATTATCAATAAATAGTATATGTTGAAACAATTAGTTAAAAAGTTTAAAGAATAAAAAGCCAAAGTTCAAGAACTCTCTCAAGAGTTGTGTTCAAGACTACAGAATTAAAATATATTTAGATACAAATTCCAAGTCCTTATGTTAATGGCTACCATAATGAAAGGTGAAACACATTTTTTTTCTTACACATACAACATTTTATCCAAACATACTGATGCAACCTGGTCCCAATGCAATTCAACACTGAACTAACATGCCGACCAACTGAGTAAGATTATCAAAAACTTATTTCTCGCATTACCAACACCTACAATCAATGTGATAATTGATGATGGTACTAATGAAGCGTTGGAATAAATAAATCAAGAGCATCATATACCAACAAAAGAAATGTTGTAGAAGAATGCCATCACACTAAATCAAAAGCTCAAATCTGCTATAGATAATTTACTGGTCACTTGGAAAGATGTTAACAAAGACTGCTAACTCGTGTAAAATTGTCATAAAAATGGGCATGTGCAAAAAGATTTGTGTGATATGGAGATGGAATTATTGCACAAGGACATCACCCTTGAAGAAGTGAATAGTCTCTAGAAGAACTTCAGGACACATTGAAGTATTTTTAGATGGATAGAGTGTGTCAGAACACACCAAAGGTTGCCTCAGTGGTCAAAAACATTGAAATAATTCTATATATTCGAAGCATTGTATGAATTTCTGGGTACGTTTTGTATAAATTTTGTAGCAGTGTGAAGGACACCACTTAATTTTGTGCAAGAAGAATGTTGACACCAAGGTGCCACTCGTGTTCTGTCCATTAACTAGTTAATTAGTGCAGTTTGGGCCACAAACATTTATAAACTGCACAATCAAGTAACAAGGTAGTAATAAGCACTTTCAGTGATAGTTGTCATTGTAAAAAATAACAGTAAAACACGCCAGGGGTATCATGATTTGCTCTAACAATTCACTATAAGTTTTGAGTGTTGGAGTATGCTAGGGGTATCATGATTTGCTCTAACTATTATGTATGTTAAATTAGAAATACAAAGAGAAATTGGTTATAATGAATCTTTTGGTGACTGTAGAAGTAATTTATGCAATAACGCACTCAAAATGTCTATGCAGTATCTACCATTTATCTTTGATCATACGTGTTAATTAAATGAAAAACTAAAAAAAACTATTGTATTTTGATTTTCAATTAATTAATGACTACAATGAAAGGTGCTTCTTCGGTTTTCAATAAATGTTTGTTCAAAGACGCTTCTTGGATTATGCATAGATGTCACCCAACACTTCTTTTATACACATTTAAACAATACATGTGAATATACTATTTTTTGTATTTTAAGTATATATCTTATTTTTACAATTTGTATAAAAATAGTTGTATGGATTAAGGAGTTTGCAAGTGATTGGGAATATATCTCTTTTTTGTTAAATTCATACAAGATTGATTTAACAACATTTCGTAGTTATAAAAAACAATAAACAATTGTGTGTTATATTCTAGAGTGTTGATGCATATGTAGATGTTACATGGAAACATTTGATGATCTTTGATATGTGGAAGATGTGTTTACTTAACATACTCAAAATTTTAGATGTTCAAATGAATTAAGGTTAGTCCTTAAATCCTACACCAATGATGCAAGTAAAATATATTGTTGTTTAATCAAAATAAATGAAGTGGGAAAAAATACCCAATTGTAATTTGAATTTTTTAAAATTTAAGTTCATTTTCATAAATTGTAAAACAAACTTAGATGAATTTTATATAAACTTAAATAGAAAAAATAAAAATAAAAATCGATTGCTCAAATAAATGAAAATAGAAAAATGGTAGGAGAGGTCCTTTTAGTGGAGCACCCTAGCTTTCCACCTCCCAAAATCCTATGTGGATATTTCAAAACACTCTCATTTTTCACACTTGCTTACTTGTCAAGTTCCCTATTTAAAACATTTGGTTCCAAGTCCACATGCAAATATGATGTCACATCCACATGCATTTTTGTTGAGCTGTCCAAAATGGTCCAAAACAAGTAAGACCAATAGTTGTTTATTAAGTCATGTTTATGATGCATTGATGTGATATTGTACAATTGATTGTTTTTTAGATATATTACAAATTTTTGGAGATAAGTATTAACATGGCTCTTTTAATGCTTCATTAATGGGTTCATTTTACTCAACTACTATCTACTATGGGATCATGTCCCCTATTACTTATGAATTTAACATTGTATAAAAGAAGGTCTAACCAAAATCACATCTATAAGAAAAAAAATACCAAAAAATAGACAATTACTAATTATGTCCCTCTCAAAATCATAAATGACAACTTTGATTCATTTTAAAGTTTTTATAGTAACTTGCTTGACAAGACTTCTACTCATAATCATAAATGACAATATTGAATCACTTTCAATTTTTTATATCTTGTTTGACGGGACCTCTACTTATAATTAAGGTTTCAAGTTCATATCATCAAAAATGATGTCACATAAGCATGACTTTTGTTGAGGAAACATTTAAATTCCAAATAAAATGACACTCCATATAGATTATGAAATCTACAAACACAACGGATTTTCTTGAAATTTTCAGTAGCTAAATCTTTATGATATGCATCCTCATTATTGTTAAACCACAAAAAATCAAACAAGAATCATCGTGCTTTGCAGATTTGGAATTTTTTTTTCCAGTATCATTTTGTCTGGAGTTTAGTTGTCGACTTTTGTTAAGGTATCGAAAAATACTCAAAAAAGAAGCACTTGATAATTGTGCATTAATTAATTAAACTTAGTAGATTTCCACAATCTATTAATTTAATTGTCAATGTTGCATAGAATTATTCTCATCAACATTTGAAATCACACTCTATGATGTATCATTAGGATGTTAGAGAGCATAAGGAGTATGATCACAAAAATTGATGCAGAAAATTCTATACAATCTAATAAAAAATAATACTAACAATTAAATTGTATATTAAATCATATTTTATTTGTTCACTAATATATCGTCACATAATTTATTTATTTTTATAATCTAACAATAAAAGCACCTCTCACTCTATATAAATACTCATAATCAACACTAATAGCTTTGTAATCACAACAACGAGCAATATACTAATACTTTATAATCACAACTATTAAACATAACTACTATTTACTCTCCACCACCATTCTATGACTCTCATTTTGTTCACTAATATATCATCACCTAAATTATTTCTTTTTTAAAAATCTAATGATAAAAAACACCTTTCTTTCTACATAAATACTCATAATCAACACTAATAACTTCATAATCACAACAACTAACACTACACTAATAATTTTATAATCAAAATTATTAAACATAAGTGCTATTTACTCTCCACATCCATTCTGACGGTTCACTAATATATCATCACCTAATTTTTTTCTTTTTAAAAGATAACCATAAAAAGCACTTCTCATTCTATATGAATAGTCATAATCAACATTAATAACTTCATAATCACAACATGATCTCCCTCAAACAGACAATGTTGGTTGGGATGTTGTCCTATATGCTTAGGCGCATCTATCGGATGGGTGGGGTGTTGCCCTTGAGCGCCCAGTAGACATGGAGGAATGAGGTGCAGAGGTCTCGTTCATTTTTGTTGAAATTTTGCGATGTGTAGTTGACTTGTGTTATATCAGAGTCAATCTTGGTCAGATTGTGAGATGTTCTTCCCACATGGTGTTTGATTCTGTGTTTTGTTTTTGGGGCTGAATAATGCAGTTTGCGATGTCGATCCACATTGTAGTAGATGGGTTTTTGGGCAAATGTATATATCAGTTGAAGTTTGTCGCTGATAGGTTTGGGTATAGGCTACAAGATTGACACGTGTTAGTTTGTAAATGGACAATGAATCAGAATTTTCTTTCTAGTTCTTTCTAGAAGGAGTCCTTTGAACTAGTTTTTAATTATATAATAAAATATAAGTATTTTTGACATATAGAATTCCACCAATGGTTTTATGCTATGCCATAAATAGTAGCCAGTAATATTGAGATTGGATAAAAAGAAAAGGATTGTACATCATAATGACCCTACTACAAATTAAATAGGAGTGTGTAGTAAGAGGACATATGGAATGGGGTGTGTGATAGAATGGGATGTCAACATAGGAATAGGAGCAAGTAATATGAAATATTCTTATTGATAGAGATACTAGTTAAGTGGACTATTGCATGTTAGCAATTACATCAACAAGCATTTGAGCAATATTTTTAAGAGCAATCTATCACTATCTTTAATGCCCAATTAGGTACCTACATTTGTTTTCAAGCATCATTTCCTCAATTGACTAAGTACAAACTCCATCACACTAAATTTTTTTATTACCAAATTGTCGACCAAGATTGTCACCTCAAACAAATGGATCTTGTGTCCCCTACCATTACTATAGATACTAGTTTTACCAATACTATAAATATTATAGATACTAGCTTGAATATCATTTCTTTTATTATAACAAGTACAACGATGCAAAAGCTAATGAAAACTATGTGTCTATAACATTGACCACAAATATTACAACTGGAAATGCACAGAAAATTATCAATAAAATTATCATTAAATAGTATATGTTGAAACAATTAGTTAAAAAGTTTAAAGAATAAAAAGCCAAAGTTCAAGAACTCTCTCAAGAGTTGTGTTGAAGACTACAGAATTAGAATATATTTAGATACAAATTCCAAATCCTTATGTTAATGGCTACCTTAATGAAAGGTGAAACACATTTTTTCACTACACATACAACATTTAATCCAAACATACTCATGCAACCTGGTCCCAATGCAATTCAACACTGAACTAACATGCCGACCAACTGAATAAGATGATCAAAAACTTATTTCTCGCATTACCAACGCCTACAATCAATGTGATAATTGATGATGGTACTAATGAAGCGTTGGAATAAATAAATCAAGATCATCATATACCAACAAAAGAAATGTTGTAGAAGAATGCCATCACACTAAATCAAAAGCTCAAATCTGCTATAGATAATTTACTGGTCACTTGGAAAGATGTTAACAAAGACTGCTAACTCGTGTAAAATTGTCATAAAAATGGGCATGTGCAAAAAGATTTGTGTGATATGGAGATGGAATTATTGCACAAGGACATCACCCTTGAAGAAGTGAATAGTCTCTAGAAGAACTTCAGGACACATTGAAGTATTTTTAGATGGATAGAGTGTGTCAGAACACACCAAAGGTTGCCTCAGTGGTCAAAAACATTGAAATAATTCTATATATTCGAAGCATTGTATGAATTTCTGGGTACGTTTTGTATAAATTTTGTAGCAGTGTGAAGGACACCACTTAATTTTGTGCAAGAAGAATGTTGACACCAAGGTGCCACTCGTGTTCTGTCCATTAACTAGTTAATTAGTGCAGTTTGGGCCACAAACATTTATAAACTGCACAATCAAGTAACAAGGTAATAATAAGCACTTTCAGTAATAGTTGTCATTGTAAAAGATAATTTGTTAGCAGCAAAACATGCAGGGTGTCATGAATTGCTCTAACAATTAACTATGAGTTTGAGTGTTGGAGTAAAGCATTTATATAACCCTTCTCTGTATTACTAAAAGAGGATTTTGTTTTTAACAGTAAGTCTTGTATTTGGACTTAAAGATTAGGAAGACTATAAATAATCACAAAGATTAATATGAATGAATCTAACTCTTCATAAATATGCCGATGTTTACTACTAATAGGCTTTGTTTTATCTTACTGTACAAGTAGTTTAGCACATGAGTTTTTAGTGAGGGCACTAAATCTGGTGAGACATGGGTTTAGTCGACGTTTAAGGAAGCTATAGCATTGAGTAAATCATGGAGTTGGAAGCTTGAATAGGCATTAAGAAATGATTAACTACCATACTAAATATTAAGCATGTTAATTAAATTAGAATTACAAAAAGAAATTGTTTATAATGAGTCTTTTGGTGATACCCTAATACTAAATATTAAGCATGTTAATTAAATTAGAAATACAAAGGGAAACTGTTTATAATGAGTCTTTTGGTGATTGTAGAAGTAATTTATGCAATAACGCACTCAAAATGTCTACGCAGCATCTACCATTTATCTTTGGTCATATCTATTAATTTAAAAAAACTATTGTATTTTGATTTTCAATTAATTAAGAATTACGATGAAAGGTGCTTCTTGGGTTCTCTATAGATGTTTTCCCAAAGGCGCCAATTGGATTCTGCATAGATGTCACCCTACACATCTTTTATACACATTTAATTTATACATGTGAAAATACTTTTTTTTGTATTTTAAGTATAAATCTGATTTACAATTTTTATAATAATAGTTGTATGGATTAAGGAGTTTTCCAGTGATAAGGAATAGATCTCTTTTTTGTTAAATTCATATGAGATTGATTTAACAACATTTCGTAATTATAAAAAACAATAATCAATTTTGTGTTATATTCCAGAGTGTTGATGCATATGTAGATGTTACATGGAAACATTTGATGATCTTTGATATGTGGAAGATATGTTTATTTAACATACTCAAAATTTTAGATGTTCAAATGAATTAAGGTTAGTCCTTAAATCCTACACCGATGATGCAAGTAAAATATATTGTTGTTTAATCAAAATAAATGAAGCGAGAAAAATACCCAATTGTAATTTAAATTTTTAAAATTTAAGTTCATTTTCATAAATTGTAAAACAAACTTAGATGAATTTTATATAAACTTAAATAGAAAAAATAAAAAGTAAAATTTGATTGCTCAAATAAATGAAAACAGAAAAATGGTAGGAGAGGTCCTTTTAGTGGAGCACTCTAGCTTTCCACCTCCCAAAATCCTATGTGGATATTTCAAAACACTCTCATTTTTCACACTTGCTTACTTGTCAAGTTCCCTATTTAAAACATTTGGTTCCAAGTCGGCATGCAAATATGATGTCACATCCACATGCATTTTTGTTGAGGTGTCCAAAATGTTCCAAAAACAAGTAAGACCAATAGTTGTTTATTAAGTCATGTTTACGATGCATTGATGTGATATTGTACATTTGATTGTTTTTTAGATTTATTACAATTTTTTGGAGATAAGTATTAACATGGCTCTTTTAATGCTTCATTAATGGATTCATTTTACTCAACTACTATCTACTATGGGATCATGTCCCCTATTACTTATGAATTTAACATTGTACAAAAGAAGGTCTGACCAAAATCACATCTATAAGAAAAAATACAAAAAATAGACAATTATTAATTGTGTCCCTCTCAAAATCATAAATGACAACTTTGATTCATTTTAAAGCTTTTATAGTAACTTGCTTGACAAGACTTCTACTCATAATCATAAATGACAATATTGAATCACTTTCAATTTTTTATATCTTGTTTGACAGGACCTCTACTTATAATTAAGGTTTCAAGTTCATATCATCAAAAATGATGTCACATAAGCATGACTTTTTTTGAGGAAACATTTAAATTCCAAACAAAACGACACTCCATATAGATTATGAAATCTACAAAACACAACGGATTTTCTTGAAATTTTCAGTAGCTAAATCTTTATGATATGCATCCTCATTATTGTTAAACCACAAAAATTCAGACAAGAATCATCGTGCTTTGCAGATCTGGAATTTTTTTTCCCATTATCATTTTGTCTGGAGTTTAGTTCTCGCCTTTTGTTAAGGTATCTAAAAAGACTCAAAAAAGAAGCACTTGATAATTGTGCATTAATTAATTAAACTTAGTAGATTCCCACAATCTATTAATTTAATTGTTAATGTTGCATAGAATTATTCTCATCAACATTTGAGATCACACTCTATGATGCATCATTAGGATGTTAGAGAGCATAAGGAGTAAGATCACAAAAATTGATTCAGAAAATTCTATACAATCTAATAAAAAACAATACTAACAATTAAATTGTATATTAAATCATATTTTATTTGTTCACTAATATATCGTCACCTAATTTATTTATTTTTAAAATCTAACGATAAAAGGCACCTCTCACTCTATATAAATACTCATAATCAACACTAATAGCTTCATAATCACAACAACTAACACTATACTAATACTTTATAATCACAACTATTAAACATAACTACTATTTACTCTCCACCACCATTCTATGACTCATTTTGTTCACTAATATATCATCACCTAAATTATTTCTTTTTTAAAAATCTAATGATAAAAAACACCTCTCTTTCTACATAAATACTCATAATCAACACTAATAACTTCATATTCACAACAACTAACACTACACTAATACTTTTATAATCAAAATTATTAAACATAACTGTTATTTACTCTCCACATCCATTCTGACGGCTCACTAATATATCATCACCTAATTTTTTATTTTTTTTTAAATCTAACCATAAAAAGCACCACTCGTTCTATATAAATACTCATAATCAACACTAATAACTTCATACTCACAACATGATCTCCCTCAAACAGACAATGTTGGTTGGGATGTTGTCCCATATGCTCAGCGCATCTGTCGGATGGGCGGGGTGCTGCCCTTGAGCGTCCATTAGACATGGAGGAATGAGGTGCAGAGGTCTGGTTCATTTTTGTTCAAATTTTGTGATGTGCAGTTGACTTGTGTTATATCAGAGTCACTCTTGGTCAGATTGTGAGATGTTCTTCCCATATGGTGTTTGATCCTGTGTTTTATTTTTGGGGCCGAATAATGCAGTTCGCGATGTTGATCCACATTGTAGTATGAGTTTTTGGACAAATGTATATATCACTTGAAGATTGTCACTGATGAGTTTGGGTATAAGTTACAAGATTGACACTTCTTAGTTTGTGTATGGACAATGAATCAGAGTTTTCTTTGTAGTTCTTTCTAGGAAGAGTCCTTTAAACTAATTTTTAATTATATAATAAAATATAAATACTCCATCACTTGCTTAAAAAAAAACTTCATAATCAGCAACTAACACTATACTAATACTTTTATAATCACAACTACTATTTACTCTCCACGACCATTCTGACGGTTCTGACATTGAAAAATGGGGGCTCTCTTTGAACTTTTGAACCCATCCCCCCCATTATTAGCCCAAATTTGCGACCCAACTCTGTACTTCAATGGAGTGTGCTAAACTCGAAAAACCAACTCCGAACTCCGAAGTCAAGCCAATTTTCATGATCTGCCGACACCAGAACGGTGTATAAATCCCTTCTGCAATTTTCACCCAACAACTCTACTTGCAGCGCAGTTACGCTGTCCTTTAAAACCGCTCCCCACCAATTACCGTCATACGGCGGATTTGAATTCACATCTGCTCAAAGCAGCACTGCACACCGTATAAAATCCCTTCTCCCATGACCATCCAAACACCGGAAGAAGATAAAATGTTGAATTTTAAGATGGCATCTCTCACTATTCTGCTGGCAATTCTGTCATATTCCGGCGGTTCCAATGCTGCTCTGTGCAGGTGCCGAAAGGGCAAAGCCACGAAATCCAAAGGCCAGTCGTCTCTGGCATTCTACTACCACAACACTCTGGACGAGACCAATGCAAACAAGGTGACCAGCAGTAACAGCTATGGAAACACCGTTGTCTTCGACGACCCGCTAACGGTTGGGCCGACTCTGAATTCGACAGTGGTGGGAAGGGCGCAGGGCGTGTACATGTGTAGTTATAACCAATTGGGCGATTTCTTCGTTGCCTGGTTTGCGTTTACGGCGTTTGTGCAGAGCCCGCGTTTGAACGGGAGTTTGACGATGGTGGGAGCGGTGGGAGGAACTCGCCAGCGCAACCAGAACCAGAACATGCCTGTTGTCAGCGGCACCGGCGATTTCGCCTTTGCCACTGGAGTGGCTACTGTTCGTACGGACGCAGTTGGCTCTAATGGTACTTACATGCGCCTGTTCTTCAACATTGAGCTATTTTTTTGAATGAAAGGAAGGAGTTTTAATGATGTCTTAAGATTCAGCAGTTTAAAGAATCAAGAGGGCATATGTTTTTAGATTTTTTTTTAATGTTGGTTTTATTATTGTGAAATTGAGTAAGAAGTTTGTCGTTTTGTGAAACCATGCCTCTTCAAAAAGGTTGATTTCAAGTTTGTCCGTTTTCAAATTCTTTGTATGTCAGTTCTTTTGTTATGAATTTTGAGTAAGAAACTTGATGTTTTGTGAAGCCTTGTCTCTTCGAAAAGGTTGATCTCATGTCTGTTTGTTTTGTTTGCGTTGTGTGATTGATTGGAACTTTTGCTTGACCTAGAGAAAGAAACTTTTCATTTTGTGACGCCTTGCCTTTTCAAAAAAGTTGATCTCACATGTGTCCATTTTTTGAATTTGGGTCTTCTGTTATTAGTGTTGAGTAAAAATCTCACCAATTTGTAAAGCGTTGCCTTTCCGAAAAGCTTGATCGCACATGTGCGTTCTGATTCTTGATTTGGGTTGTGTGATTGATTGGGACTTTTGCTTCGATCTAGAGGTGTTGTGCTTAAATGATATTTTTTTGTATGAATAAAGTGGTAAAAATTGGCGTTGATTCTTTGATTTTTTAAAATAAATAAAAGATGCAGTGCGTCTAATTGTAACTTTTGCTTGATTTTATGGTTAACATGATGGTTTTTTTATATGAATAAGTGTAAAGTTGGTCTTGAATGTTTAATTTTTTTAAGATACATAAAAGGTGCAATGCATCAAGTTTATGTCCATGTGACTTTCTTGATATGGAGGTATTTTGTGGTTAAAATGATACTTCTTTTGTATGAATAAAGTATAAAATTGTTGTTGATTTTTTAAAATAAAATAAAAGACACAATGCAATGGTGACTTCGACCTGATTTTGTGGTTAAAATGATGATTTTTTTAACATATGAATAAGTGTTAAAAAAAATTGATTATTATTTTTTTAAATAAATAAAAGGTGCAATGTGTTGAGTTTATGTCTATGTTGTAATCATTACAAATAAGATTATGTAAATAGTGTAAAAGCAATTAAAAACAAAGTAGTGTAGGTAAGCAAGTAGAGAATTATAAATGTTCTTAAAGTGATCTAGGGGAGAGGACCCAATACTTGAACACGCTCCAATGGTTGTGATAGGAGTTGTTAACTTGATACCCACACTTGTTGATTTAATATCTAATATTTTTTAGAGCATTGTATCAATAGTTGTGACTTTAAAGTTGTTTTTGCTAATGATGACTACCCATAATTGAATGAAATGTGTCCCTTTTTCTAAAAAGCAACCAATTGTGTGATGCCACATCAGCTGCACAAGTATGGCGGTCCCTAATACACTATGATTGGTCTCACTTTTATTTTGGGTTGTTTTGGACACCTTGGCAAAAAGCATGTTGATGTAGCATCATACTTGATGACGTGGCCCTGAAACCTTAGTTATAAGCAGGGGACTTGCCAAGTAAGCTACTATAAAAAAATGAGAGTGATTTGAACTTTCCATGTAGGATTTTGAGAAGCGCGAAGTTAGGGTGCTCAACTACCGGGTCCTCTCCCCTAGTACACATTTTGAATATGATGGGAGAAAATTGATATCTTCTCATACCATTGGACATTTAGGATGTTTGATTTGAAGGCATTGGGATAAGAGTTGAACCAATGGGGATAAAAATGAATCAACATTTGCTAATCAACAAGATTGTGATAAATTGAAAACATTAAAACAATTGAAAGCAATGTTGTGTAGGCATGCAAGTAAAGAATTGTAAACTTTGAATGTGATGAGGGAAATTTGATATTTTGTCAAAGTGTTAGACTTTTGGGAAGTCCGATATGAAGGCATTGGGGTAAGAGTAAGTTTGACCCAAGGAGATTGGACTTATAGGAAGAAAATGAGTCACTGTTCATTGATCACAAAGACTATGATAAATTGAAAATATTAAGACGACTGAAAGAAAAGTTGTGCAAGCATGCAAGTAGGGAATTGTAAACTTTTCAATATGATCTAGCACACTTTTTTAATGAGTAATATTTTATAGTTTTATACGAGGTGAACCATTTTTGTGTATATAGATGACTTACAATATATGGGATTCCCTATACTCCTAGTACGTAGGAGGCACCTAATTGTGCTTCAAATACGACGTGTACATACATGCCCCCTCAAGGATTTGAACTTTTAAGATCTCTTTCAAGAATACTATTAGGCTAACTTAAGTATACATTTTTAAAGTGATCGAGCTCACTTTTGGAACGTGATAGGAGAATTTTGATAACTTGTCAGAGTGACAAACTTAAGAGTAAGTTTGACGCAACAAGTTCAAACTTAGAGGATGAAAATGAGTCAATGTTTGTTGGTCACAAAGATTATGATGTATTGAAAATGATATGACAAACATTTGAGTTGCTAAATAATGTTTGAATATGAGAAAGCAATTGACATCTAAAACTAATTTATTGAAACATTTTTTTATAGTAACTTGTTTGGCAAGGCCCTTGCTTCTAATTAATGTTTTGAGTCCATATCATTAAATATGATGCAACAAGATTAGTTTATGTTAAGGTGTCAAAAAAGGGTAGATCAACAGTTGTACATTAAATCATTTTCTATAAAAGGAAACCATTAATAATAAGATAATCATTTGAGTTGATAAACTATATTTAAATATAAGAAAGGAATTAAAGTCCAAATTTAAGAAATATCATAAAGGAATATCGAATAAAATTAGTATCCAAAATCAATCTTAACAAAATAAGAAGAATACATCATTTGTTAAGCTCATTTATTAATTTATGAAATTGAAACAAAATTATTTCCTCTAACCAAACACTAATCCAACGAAATGAATAATGCAAATATTAATGGACTCAAGTGATATTTTAAGAGGTTTGGAATCAAGCTTACTTAAGCTCTTGTTAGATGAAAATTGGAAAGCTATATATTTAAGAACTTAATAAATTGGGGATGACCCCATAGCACAGTAGTAAGTTGTGAAGCCTTCCATCTAGAAGGTCTTAAGTTTAAATCTGCAGTGATCAATTAAAATAAAATAAAAAAACTTAACTTAATAAATTACAATTTACAAAAGAATATTCAATCTGGAAAAGTATTGTGTGTGAAAGGTAATTAAGTTTCCTAAGCTCTACAACTATTTCTTGCGTCTTTGTGTCTTCCTTAGGGTTTCCTATTTAGGAAAGCCATACATAGATGTTATATTGCATTAATTGCAGGAAATTAAGTTTTCATGGAGGCAACCAATTCTGGCTCAATAATTATTGTTGGTGCCAAAGTGTTCGTTGTTACCGCTAATGGCTCCATTGAGAAAGCATCCTAGAAAATTCATCCCCAAGGTTTTCCACAAGGTAAGTCTTCTATCCCTGATGTTGTTTTTCCAGTATCGGATTTCAACCAGGCTTGTGACTGGTTAGAGAATCATACTCTTATTGGCTATTTGTTAGTCCATCTGACAGTGTGCTCAAAGATTGGGTCACCAAATCCTGGGCCCCTCATGGGGTCCGTCTGGATGGTGCCCAGAACCTTACTAAAGGTTTTTTCCTTTTCTGCTTTGGGAACCCATCACATGTTGATGGTGTTCTCAAGCATGGTACCTAGTTTGTTCGCACTTCCTTGTTAGTTTTTCAGCCTTAGTCGAGAGAATTTACCATCTCCGATGACAAGAAGTTGAAGGTCCCTGTTTGGGTCAAATTCCTGGTCTATCTTTGCCTTATTGGTCCTTCCTGCAAAATATAGCTCAATCACTTGGTTGAGTTGTTTGTTTGGAACCCGACTGTTTCTTTCATGTTCATCCTCAAAAGAGGGTTTGTGTAGAGATTGATCTTTCCCAAGACCTCGGTGACACCATAGATATTCAGATTGGTGGATGTACCTTCACTCAGAAGGTAATGTATTTAAATTTACCCAATACTTTTTTTTGTTTCCACGTTGCAAATCACAAGATTAAGGATTGTCCTTTGGCCACTTCTTGACCACGGTTTGTTCCTAAAGAACTAGTTGCTCCTCGTCCCTCAGAGGCCAATAATGAGGCTACTAAAGTCAAGGCTTCCTAGACTACTATGGTTTGCAAGGGAAAACATGGAATGGCACCTCAGCCAAAGAAGGCTTCTAGTAATACATCAACTTCAGCGAAGGCCACTAAGGTTATGTCACACCATGTTTCTCAGGGGACTTCTCCATCCTCGTCGGTATCATTAATCACTCCTCTAACTATATCCATCGATCCTCTGTCTCTTCCCACTCCAAAAGAGCTTAATGGCTTCATCCGTCGTCGCTCTTGCATGCCCTCTAGCTGCAATGAGCTAGACAGGGCAAGGCCACGGAAGCATCTGCTTTTTCCATGTGACCTTTACCCAACTTTCAACTCTTACAGACCTCCCCAAAAAATATATTGTCAGAGATGTTTGTCGTCGATTTCCTCAGACAGATTTTTTTTTCCTTTCGAAAATTAAGATTGTGATATTTCTTCTTTCTACTACTTGTAGAGTTATTTGGCCTCAGAGTTTGGTTTTTTCATCCTCCCACGACATGGGTAGAGGAGGGGTAGTTACATTATTGGATCCACGTTGGTAAATTACTATTATTGACCATGGAGAAGACCCTATGCATAGGTTGGTCTGGATTGTATTTAATATTAATAATCATCATTTTGGTATTAATAATCTTTATTCTCCCAATGATGTTGTGGAAAGAGCTTTTTTATGATAGTGGATTGTTGATTCACTTCCATTTGCCACATAGGTTTTGTGTGGTGATTTTAATATGATTGAGGTGGCTTCTGATAAGGATGGCATTTCACATTTTTGTTGGACAACTGGAGAACGTGAGGCCTGGTTTTACATGCGTAATAAATTGGGTCTTTTTTATCCCAATCTCAATCATTGTCTCCCACATGTAGCCTGACATACCTGGAGAAACTTTCGATCCGGCTCTGACAGGGTGTTTAAGAGGCTTGATCATGCCATGATCTCCTCTCAATCTTTTTTTCTTTGGGACTTCCCAAGAATTTCCAGTTTTGCCTTTGCCAGATATTATCTTGTCAAACCACTTTTCCATTAAATTGTGTATTCAATGAACTGTTCACCAGCCACATTCCTCGCCGCCACCTTTTTCTCTCAACACATCATTCCTCAATCATCCTTCAACTCTGGTGCACATAAAGAATGTTTGGAACCTTCAACCTAGGCCCACTCAATTATCAGGGTGGATTTCCTGGTGGAACGCTGTCATTTCTCGCACTATGTGCTTTCTCCATTTTTATGGAAAATAATTGGCATTTTTCCGCCAATAGTCTTATGCTAGAACTATCAAGGAATTGTGTGTGGCTATTAACAATCTAGAAGCTCATCCTTTCTCTCCATACTTACAGTTTAAGGTAGTAGAACTTCATCATGCAAATTTGGTTGCCAACACTTATTCTTCTAGGGGAGATCAAATAAAGGCACATCTGTACTGGTTAAAAGTGGGAGATCGTGCTAGTAAAGATTTTTTCTCTTCACTACATTCTAGACATTCCAACTCAGGGATTAAAAGGATCAAGGATGACAACTCAGTCCTCACTGAGCTTCCCAATATTTTGCAAGATTTTGTTGCACATTATAAACATGTTTTTACTACCCAAGATCCCACTCCATCCTCTCATCAAGCCTTTGATGAATGCTCGGCCTGTGTTCCTAATCGTCTCTCCAACTCTCAATGAGTTTTTTGTGAGAAAACCTTGTATGTTCAAGACCTTAGGGAGGATGTCTTCTCCATGACTGACAATAAGTCCCCAAGATGTGATGGCTTTCCCTGTAAATTTTATAAGGCCTTGCGGGATATTTTAGGGTCCGACCTTCACAATGTCTATTTAGAAGCATTGCACACTGTAACCTTGGGTGAGAAAATTAATAAAGGAAATATTAAATTCATACCTAAATCTAACAATCCTGAGGACATTTGCAATTGGTGCCCCATCACCTTTCTCAATGTCTCTTAAAAAATCATAGCAAAGGCCTTGTCTCTATGAATTCACCATCTTCTTTCTCAAAATATTCACCTTGAGAAAAAAAGCTTTATCCAATCATGGTTCATCCTCGACAATATAATTGCAGTCTGGGAAGGTATGGAGTGGGCTCGCCAATCTAGTCAGACTGCTATTTTCCTCAAAATTGACTTTTCCAAAGCCTATGACCATATTGAATGGCCTTTTATTCTTTCCATGTTGTCTGCTCTAGGATTTGGTCTTTGGTTCATTTCTTTTGTTAAAATGTTTTTTTGATAGGCTAATGCTTGGATCACTATTAATGATCAAAAGGTTTTGGATACTTGCTAGCTCCTGTTATTTTTGTTGGTCGTGTTCATGGGATTTTCTTACCAATTCCACATCCCAACTGGTTAATGAGCACCTTGTTGATGACTCCTTTTCTCTCATTGAGGATGAAGCAAACGTGCAGAATGCTCTTCATTGCCTAGACACATTTTGCTTGGATTCTGGGTCATCTAGTCAATGACATAAGACTCTTTTCTTTCAACAGTCTTTCAGGTATCTCCACCATAATGGATGTTGCGCTATAATTGCCAATGGATACAACATGGTCATTTTCTTTCATTTCCTCGACATTTCATATTCCTTTCATGGCTCTACAACTGGACTTTGGAATGCTATTTTTGCAAAGATCAAGACCAAGTTGTCCTATTAGATTACTAACCTCTCTCGCTAGCGGGTAAATTATAGGTTTGTTCCAAGATTTTGGCTACTACTCATGTCTACTACTCTTCCCATTGGTCTCCCTTTAAAGCATCTTATGGCATATTGGAATGCCTTCTCAGATATTTTCTAATGGACCTCAGATATACAATGGCATGGCTTTCACCGTGTGACTTGGGAGTATTATTGTCTCCCTCGACACTCCGGTGGCCTATGCCTCATTTCCACCCATAAGCAAGGTCAATCTCTTTGTGTTAAGTGGATAATTCACATCATTTATGGCAAACAGGCTTGGAAGGTTTTATTACGTCATTACAGTTCTTTTGGCTTTCCTTTGCATCGCCCGACATGGAAAGATTTGGGCTTTTAGAATTTGCTTCTTATGACAGACCCCGTGAAAATTTAGGGTTCCTTTGTGGACAAAACCATTTGGCATGCATGGGTAGAAACCAAACCTTGGTTAAGATGACATGGCTCTGGTTTCCATGATGGCCTTTCTTTTAACCAACAAATTTTTTGGTGGTCGCCTTTAATTTGGATGCAAGGGCTCCCTTTGGCCAAAGTTCCAGGTATCTATGCTCTGCATCTCCATCGTCATGGCCTCCGCACTCCTTGTGACCTATTCAGTCAGAGAGAATGTCCATTTGAAGATGGAAGGATGCTCCTACACATTTTTGCCTTTCCAGCCAAGATAGAGAATTTTGAGTTTTTGGTTTCTCTTTTGCCACCAGAACTTTTGCATAAGATTGGCATTACTAGTCGCACTCCATGGTGGAAGGATTGGTGCTAGTACCCAAATATGGCTTTTGAAAGATATCAACCTCGACAAGGCTACCATTGGCTTTCTTGTCACTTGCCTATGGTGGAGGTTTTGAACCAGAGATGGCATATCCAATCTTCTCATTCTACTTGGAGATTGTATTTTATTACTATTTGGTCTTCTATTACAGAACCTAAAATTGCACATTTCAATTGGTGTCTTTTATTTCAAGAGTTACCTTTAGGTTCTCAACTTCACTATCTAGGTATTTTGGATCCCTGTTTCCCTTTTTTTCACCAGCCTGAATAGTTTTTCCACCTTTACTGGCTTTGTCAATGGGCACAAAACTATTGGGTCTGGATTCATAGTTTTTTTCCTCATTCTTACCTTCTATGTTTACTTGGCCTCTTATTCTTTTTGGTGACCACCCAGCTCTTCCATTTCCTATCTTCTTAATTTGGCACACTTTCAAAATGGAAATTTTATTTACAATTTGGAAAGAAAGAAATTAAGTTCTTTTCTCAAATATAGTTATAGATGCTAATGTATCCTTATTTTCAAATGCAAGTATTTGTAATAATGTGATGATCCAAATTCAAGTTCAAGCAGATAAGGTTTCTCTTGAGGTTTCTTGTTTGCAGGAGCTTCTTCAACACTAGGGCAATACCCCATGTACTATGGCCAGAATTCCGCCAGATGCATCTACTTTTGGTACTCCAACCCACTCATAGGCAACACCAACGATGCATTGGCTCCAATTGGCGGAGAGATTATCGCTCTCGGCCCCCAAGCCATCAATCCCCTCCACATCGTCGGTCTCCCCGCCTTTCATAGACTTCAGCTCGCCACCAGATTTCCCCTTTTTCCTGGGCATTTCGGCCAACACCCCATTGGTCACTAGTCACCACCTCTGGTTGGCCACCAGATGGAGCTACTAGATGCACTACGGGCAAAGATTTCCCTCGGCTCTCTTTGGCAATTTCACTTCGCAAAGATGATAAGGAGGATGAAGAAACTACAGATAAATGGACTCTCCCAGACGTAATCCTTCTCAAATTGTTGGTTGGGGAGACATGAATGAAAAACAAGACCCTTCTCCTTCCTCTGCCACATCTTTGGCTGCTTGAGGGATTGCCTTTTTATTTGCTTTCTATTTGGTAGTTTTTGGGCAATGCCCATTTGACATTTATGTTTAAGCCTTGTGTTTGTTTAAACTATGGTTAAGTTTGAGAGTTGAATGGTTTTCCTCTCAAACTTCTTTATGTTATTGTTGAACTTTTTGATGCTTAATTAAATTTTTTTGGAGCTGTCTTTACATAAAAAAAAATCTTCAATCATTCTAGTGCAAACATAATCAAAACAATTACGCCATAACCAAGGTAAAGTGATGAATTTTACATGCATGTTTCCTATTGAATCTACTAGGAATCTTGCATGAAAAATGGATTTAGTGCAAATTTTAAGAAACTTTAAAGAAATTACAATAGACTAGTTAAAGCCAAATTTGACAAAGCTACCAACAACTTCCATGTCTATGCCAAAATGGGCACTTGGGGTTGTTTGACAAAGTGCAAGAAAATATTTTATGAAATGAAATGATTGTAGGGTATTTATAATTACTAAAATTGCAACAACTTCCAGAGGTATCCTCACATAAAGTGGGTAGTGATAGAAATCATCGAATGTTAAAACTTATTCATTCCTCTTCACAATCTTTATACATTGTGCATTGAATTTCTTCATAGTTTTTCACCATAATATTTAGCTCTTTCACTTCAAAGACGAAGGTGTGAAATCATAAACTAAATGTATGAACTGATTAACAAAATGTAACGAAGAAATGTGAACTCATCAACGACCATTTTTGCAAGATAGGCACAAAATGGATTTGTAGAAAAGACTATATAAACTTATAGGAATATGCAATCAACATGAGTAAAATATTAACAATTACTGCTACTTGGTGGAAGGAAGCTAACAATGAACATTTGACTATCATGGCTTCGAACTCTTCCTCTAATGACTCTTTAGAAGCTGATGATGACTTCCCTAAAGATGATGCTCTTGTT
The DNA here is from genome assembly GCA_018584345.1 of Thuja plicata. Taxonomy (NCBI): domain Eukaryota; kingdom Viridiplantae; phylum Streptophyta; class Pinopsida; order Cupressales; family Cupressaceae; genus Thuja; species Thuja plicata. The sequence continues at coordinate 150,800 of MU225796.1, read as the reverse complement.
ACTAATCTGGCCTCCTTAGACCTTGTGCATCCTACCCTACCTCTTGTTGCTGGTGTGGCCACTCTAGTTGTGTGTACTCTTCTCTATTTGTTGCTCTGATTCTACATCAACCTCTGGCTAATGATGTGTAGCCTTATTATCATTTTGTTCATGGATTCAACCATTGGATTATGAGAGCCTCCCCTTTCAATTTTGTTGGTTTTTTCTACTATTCACTTAGCAATTGATTGTTCTCACTCACATTGAAAAGGCATTTCCACGTGGTGGAAGGAAGCTAATGATGAATATTTGACTTTCATGGCTTCAGAATCCTCCTTTAATGGCTCTTCACAAGTTGATGATGAATCCCCTTGGATGACGCTCCTACTACGGATTTGGCCTCCTCATACCCTATGGATCCTACCCCACGTACTCTTGCTGGTGTGGCCCCATTTGGTCATGTGGACTCTTCTCTTTTTATTTCTCCTGCTTTACATCAACCTATGAATGATGATGTATAGTCTTTTCACCACTCTGCCCATTGTGATACAAATCTTACAAAGAGGAGATCCTCACTTGCCCCCCCCACCCCCCTTGTGGTGGGGATCCTAGTGATAGTATTTCCTACACAGTGGTCTAGCTGTGTAGGAAATATTTTTCTTCAGTTTCTCATTCTCCTCCCCATTTTGTGGGTGATTTTTCTACCCACTCTTGATGTGGGTTACTAGTTGTTGTGCTAGTGTGTTGTTAATGGTTTGTTATTGACCTTTTTGTATGACCTTTTTGGTCTATCTTTGTAAGGGCTATCGTCCTTGTTGTTCTCCTATTTAATATAAAAAAAAAACATAACGCACAAATCAACACAAATGTTCAATAAATATATTCACATTGTCTATAATGGGGGAAATCAATAGGATTTTGTTTGAATTTTGATTTAATAAGTTAAAGCTTTGTATCCATAACTACATAAATACATTAATTCAAGATTGCGCATATAAATATGATCTAAGGTGATGAGTTAAGGATTTAGGGATCAAAATAAATCTCTAAATATGAGAGGTGATGAAATCAAAATATGGTGATGTGTGAACAAAACACATGCAAAAATAGACCACTTATAACTTGATTGTTACATTAGTGGAACTTGAATTAAACTAAATCCAAACATAAACAAAGAAATAAAGAAGCATAAGACAAAATATTCACCATTCGAATTATTTATTTGCTTCAAACCATTTTTTAAAATTGTCCAAGGGTTTAAGCTTGTTTTGAACATTGAGTTACCATTCTGGAGACCCTGGTTGAAATCTCAAAGATACATCTAATGTGAAATCTAAGGTATGATTGTTGCTGTTACACAATTAGCTTCTAGCATGAAGTGATTTTTGGTATGGTGGCTTGAACTCATGATTATGCTCACAAGATCTTGCATTGGTCTCATGTTAATGCTTGTATGAGAAAATTATTTGTAAATGATTAGCAATATAAAAAAGCTATTTATTTTCCTTTTCTTAAATATACAATATTTGCAAAATACCATGCAAAAAAAATCCTTTGAACGAGAGTGAGGACATGATTCTCCCTTCCTTGTAACAAATTAAATACCCAATCATCCAATTGAAAGGCTACATATTGGTTTCAAATGGTTGCAAGATCTAATTAAATGGGTCCAACTCGTTATTTCCCTTTTTTCTTGCTTCTAGGTTGGGTGTTGGGGTAACTAACTATCATATTGGATGAAGCTTACATTGACAAAAGTGAAACTAAAGTTTAAAGCTCAACCGATGGAGAACAATTGGTAGGTGTTACGTCAATATCATGAATAGATAATACATTTATTTTATACATGAATTAAATCCATAACAAACTACAAAGAGTGATTCATACTATATTATAAAATTAAATATTTTAAGAACAACAATGAGACCAAGTCAACGTATAGGACCAAGTACACAAAGAAGCAACACAAACTAAATTTAAAAACCATAAAGGCACTGAAACCTTACAAAGTTTGTAAACCTTTATTTATTTCAGAGCTTCTAATATGAATCTTGACTAAAAAAAAAGTTTACAATTTTGTTCAACGTCACCTCTTGCAACAAAACATTTAGATTGCCCACTCTCAAGGTATTTTTACAATTGAAACAAATGTCACTAGTTAAGGTAATTTCACAATTGATACAAATGTTACTGTGGACTAAGTACTCCAACATTATTATTATTATTATTATTATTATTATTTTTTTATTTTTATTTTTTTGGGGGGGGGGTGGAGGGGGGATGGGGGCAGGGGTGAGGGAGTAAGGGGATATTAAAGACAGTTTGAAAATATATATGCAAGATATCAAATTCCAAATCAACCCATTAGAATATAAGAAATAATGAAGGAGACCATAATGGCCTAAGTTAAGCTCAAAACATCTAGATCATAGAGTTTGGAACCCTTACTAAAAATATTACTATTATACAAACCAAAATGGATCTATGCAAAACCATACATGAAGCTATATATTTAGACAACTAATAAATCCTACAGATAGTTGATATATTAAATTTTTTCAACCTCGCCTCATTCAAAAAAATATTTAAATTTCCCACTCTCAAGGTATTTTCAAAATTGATACAAATGTCAAGTATCACCATCTAGACTACCTCCATAACTCAACTACACCTTGTTGCAAAATAAACATATTATAGGAGATATTTTTCACAGCAAGTCAAATTGTGATATTGCTATCAGGATTCAACGGTATAAGTACAAAATTTAATTTTTTCCTTAGGACCTATCTAAAAAATAAAGTTGGTCATGCAAGGATCCACATAGGAAATCATGCCAATCATCACCAATGATTAGAATAATGACCACAACCTCGATCAATAAACCGGTTAACTCCAAGAACTAGTATTGTGAAGAACAACGACAACTGATAGAGAAAACAACAATATCTCACAAAATACTCCACCAAAAGAAGCTATATCATAGACATAGAATCTATGAACAATAAGGAAAAAACCCTTTTCATTTCTCCTATCCAACACCTCTACAAATCGTTCGCTCACTGAATCTCAGAAAAATGTCTAGAACCAGAACCTCCTTCATACATCCAATCATAGAATCCAATAGAAGTCAGGTAGGGTAACTCCAAATGAGTTGCGATCATAGGAAAATCTTCCTAATGACCTCATGACCACCATATCGCAACCATAGCTTCTGAAGATCCATATAACTTCATCAAGCCTGCAATCACCCAACCAGTGACACAAAACAAAAACAAAAAAAAAAACACAAAAACGGGTAACAAGAGTCCACCAGAACACCGATTTATTTTAGAGGATGCAAGATTACCAAGGACCAAGGATGCTCATGCATATGACACCTGGGGTACGAAAAATATTTTCCATGAGATCAGGTCATGAAAATCTCAAAGAAAAAGGGAGAATAATACCAAACTCATTCTTCATCCACAAACCTTCCTCATGTGCAACCTGCACTGCCTTTCTCCTAACATCAACTAGGTCTAACAAATTATTCAGATCCCACTCACCATCAAGTCCAACTTCCAGTTCATCCTTGAGGTCTTCTCTCAACTCATATCTTCTGCAAAGACTCAGATGCTTAGGCTTCTCCTCCTTATCCACCAAAGGAATCAATCTGCACCTCCTACCATCCTTGCTAATGGTAATTACATTGTTTCTACAGTCATGAACAACCTCTCTGTCATACTACCAAGGTCTTCCAAGTAAAACATGACATGCACTCATGACCACTATGTCACATAATACGACATCCCAATAAGAACTAATGCAAAAAAAATTAACATGTATTGTTCCCTTACTTCCGCCACATGATCATCATGTAACTAACCAATCTTATTAGGTCTTGGATGTCTAGGTCTTCTCAAACCAAGATTTTGCACCATATCTTCATAAACTAAGTTATCAGAGCTACCACCATCTACAATCACCTCACAAACTTACCTCCAACCTTGCATCTGGTCTTGAATAAACTCTTCTGATGAGAAGGTTATGCATCCTTACTCACCATCACTCTTCTAAGCATAAGAGTTCCCCCTTATTCAAGAGCATTGTCAAAAATACCAACAGAAAGTCCACCTTCACTCACACAAGAAACTCTCTTGTCTTCCTTTCACTGAAAATATCTATGTCCTTTCAAGACACACTTAAAGCAAGTACCTCTAAAATATTTACCATAATTACCTCCCTTAGGCGTAACCAGTTTAGCTTCTACTTCAGCCACTTTCTTGCCCTTATCACCAATAGTTGCTTGCTTCTCTCTTCCTCTATATTTATTCTATTGTTTCCTATTAACCTTATCTTCTACCTTTAGGGCATACTACTAAGCCTCTTCAATAGATCCAATCCTCATCATACTCGTCTCATCCTAAATATTGAACCTCAGACCATTCACATACCTAGCCACCTTTTCTTTAGAAAGCTCCTTATGACTAGATCTAATGGTTACCTTGTAAAACTCTTTAGTATAATCCTTCACACTCGGGTCCTTTTTCTTCAAGTTCTACAACCTCTTGAATAACTCAAATTCAAAGTCCTCAAGTATGAACTTAGTCTTCAATTTTGCAACCATCAACCTCCACTGAGTGATCTTTATTTCACCTTCCTCTTCCTGATCCTTCTACAATTATTTTCACCATAAAGAGACACGACCTTTCAACTTTGTCTTTGTCAACCTTACTCTCCAAGGGTCTTGAATATATTCTAACTCAAAGTGATCTTCTAACTCACCTATCCAATCAATCATGCCCTCGAGAATCAAAGTACCTAAGTAATTAGATACTTCCAACCTATAACCATCACCAAGCCTATCTATAGGTCTCATAAATAGGTCAGATCCATTACTCCCAACAGATCTAGCAACATCAACTACTCCAAATCCTTCTGAAGCCTCCTCAAAAAATCATCAGATCTTGAATTCTAGCACAATCAAGCAACAATATTCTCGATCCCTTCCATGACCTGATTTCTCAAGCCAGTCATCTCATTCTAATATTTGCGAGGAGATCTTCCTTTACATGCTCTATCAACCTAGGATTCATTCTCGATGGCATCCTTTCCATATCTAGGGTATAACTGCCTCCAATCGGTGATCTAATTCACCAAAGACAATACCCTAACCCTTACAAAACCCTAGTTCTCAAGAACAACTCAACAAGTAGCAAACAATCCTCCTACCAACCACCTTGTGCAACTCCTTCACTGATGTAAGTCAAATCCAACCTCTGCCATCTCACAAAAATGCCACAGGATAACCACAAGTCCATAATTCAGATCGAAAGCCACCAAAACAAGACCAAACCAGCTCTGATACCTTCTGATGCATTCAAAGATAGAGAATATCCAAAGGAGATGTCAAATCCTTGATACAGTAATCTACACATTAGAAAATAATAAAATACAATCAACATCAACATGATTTGCATCCAAACAACAAGTTTTATTAATAAGAATTTCTTTATACATGTCGGGTTGTAAGGCCTTCCCAGTTTAGGCCAAGTACAAATAAAACCCAACTCAAACATATCCCTAGATCTTTCTAAGTCTCAGAGAATTCCTCTAGCATCTTCTCTGCTATTCCACTGTTGTCCTGACTTCTTCCTTCTCATCTAATGAGTGTAATCCCTAAATTTATACAAAACCACCAATAGGTCAGCCTCAACCAACTTTACATACCCCAAGAAACATGTTAGACTTAGTCAGCCTTAACCCAAATTAAATACAATATTTAATTGTTTCTCAAGGACCTATCCAAAAAAAAGTCCGCCATGCAAAGATCCACATAGGAAATCATGCCAATCATCACCAATAATTAGAACAACGACCGCAACAATTAGTTAACTCCAAGAACCATTCTCATGAAGTAAAACAACAACCGATAGAGAAAACAAAAGTATCTCACAAACTAATCCACCAAAAGAAGCCATCATAGACATAGAACCTATGGAAAATAAGGAACAAACCCTTTAAGTGATCCTGCCCAACACCTCTACAGATCGATCACTCACCAAATCTTAGAAAACTACCTGGAACCAGAAACTCCTTCATACATCTAGTCACAGAATCCAACAACACTCGAGCACGGAAACTCCAAAGAAGTTGTCATCATAGTAAAAGTTTCCTAATGACCTCATGAACACCATATCATGACCGCACCTTCTGAAGATCCACAAAACTTCACTGAGCCAACAATCACCCAACCGGTGACCCAGAAACATAAACAAACAAAAAAATTGGTAACAAGATTCTACCAGAACATTGATTGTTTTTGGATGATGTAAGACTACCAAGGACCCAAGATGCTCTTGCATCGCATGTTGTTAGACTAACTAAGTTAAAATTAACTTAATATACTTGATTTTATATAATTCATGAGAATAGTTTTTTTTTAATGCCAAGGTAATTTACTTGAATATAATGAACATGTAAATATTTGAATATTTAACTAAATTTATATAGACTATAACTAAACTCCATATATTAATTACTTAACTAGTGTTAGAGTAAAAATGTATTTTCACTTATTAATTAAATCATTATTGATTTAATTATTAAGTCACATTTTTATCTCTAGTTTACTTAAGCTAAACTTTACGCATGTTATAATTAATTCTTTTATTAATTATTCATGCAACTTAGGTTACTCCACCTTTTGGTTTTCAAACTCCTTTATAAGGATTGATCTCTTTGTATTTTGTAATTTCATTCCATTATTATTGAATAAATTGAGGATGTTTCCTCTTCCACAGGTCTCTTGTTTCTGGCCTCCATAGCTTTTGCTTCTCTCTTTCTGTGACAGATGTTTGCATGCAGGTGATTCTTCGAAGCTGTAGGGTTGATAGTTTTTCATCAACTCCAACATGGTATCAGAGCTCCAGATCTTCATGCCCTTGTTCTCTTCATGAGATATTTGGCCTTTTTCTTCAGATATGTGTTTTTGAGATATTTTTGTCTCAAATTTTGGTGGATTTGGGGGGCAGTTATTTTTTGGAGCACTTTGGGCAAAAACTCACATCACACTTGCATCCGAAAGGCCCAAAAACCCCTATTTTCATATAAGGCATGTCTAATTTGAACATAGTTGAAATCTGGGCCCTCTTTTTTGCATGCATGACCTTGGCATGCTTTTCGAAGCAAAAAAATGTCTTGATTTTCATGCCACCTCAGTTTTCACACCGCTGATGTCAACAGTTGTAGGTCTGAGATATGGGTTAAATTTGACAACCACCAACCCGTCATACATTTTGCCCTTTTTTCATAATGAGCATCCTATTGTTTTTTTGTGATATCTTGCACATACAAGATTGGATTTTGACCCATTTTATATCGTTTGAAATCTCTTTCCTAGTTCTATCCAAATCTCGAGGTTAGATTTTTTTATTTTTCCATCTTGCAGGTTTTTTATCAGTCAAAGCCAGGGTTCTTTTTTTCACTCCAGGAGCCATATCTTGCTCATCCTTTTTGACTTTCGCATGGCATTGGAAAGTTGGTTTAGTTCTCTATCTTATTTCATGGGTCTCACACCTAAAATTTTCTCCATGTATTGTTTATTCAATTTTTTGCATTTTTGCAATCTGGTGGATATCTTGGATGTTTCAAGTCCTGGGGTGACTCCCTGTTAGTTTTTATTCATGTTTCAATAGATTTATTGTCATTCTTGAGCATTGTAGACATCTATTTCTATAGTCTTTCTTGTTTGCAAACACACTGGAATAAATTGTCATCTGATGCATGTTTGGGATCTTGGACTTTTTTGTGTTTGTTTGTACTTACACTATATTATAAAGTGTCATGGGGGGGTTTTCTTTACCTTTTTCAAGTGAGTGTTCCTTCCATGACATTAGCCTCATGATGTGTGTCAAGAGAGTGATTCTTCCATGACACCATCCTTTATATGTGTTTGTACTTTCTATTGCACATTCTATGTTCCTGGTTCATCATGATTCAGTTATTCTTGGCAGTCTAGTTTAGTGTACTTGTCATGCTTCTCTCTGCTCAACATTATGGGGAGTATCTCATGTTGGTTCTAATGCTTCCTTGGTTTGATGGATTTATCTATGTATTTAGTATTTGTTCCTACGTATTAGGCAGATACAGTGGTTGGGTACCTATGCATTTCAGTGAGATGGATCATTTACCATATGGACACTCTTTCATTCATGTTTTGGAGGCCTCCTTCCATCTTCGATTGATCACCTCTTCAGAATTTGTTTACAGTCTTCTCTACCTGATCATGTTCTATTATAGTGGAGGTTCCAACAGTTATTCTTCGACAGTGTTTGTAGCTTCAAGCTTCAGTGATGTTCTTCATGTTCTTCCTTTGTTCCTATCTTCTGGGACATTCTCTAGTTTTGAGGCTTCTTCAATCCTTTTATAAATGGATGCCAATGATAGATCTATATTTGAAGATGGGGAATTGAGGATTGAGTTCCTTTTATGCTAAGATGTGTATGATATGTAAATTATATGCAACAAAGGAATGCAATCTATGAAAAATGAAATGATAACTAACTGAATATGATATCAGATCTGATATATAAAAGGAAATACAAGATGGAAAGAAGATGTGTGAACTTGCCTTGAAAGCTAGGAGAGGAGGAACAAACTTCAAATATGGAAATGACTGTTGCGGACCTGTTGAAATCAAGAATTGTTCTCGATTTGAAACCCTAATGCATGTATCTCCCGACTGTGAAATTCACAGATCCTCGGGACAATGTTGAATCAAATCAGCCTAGTCCCATGAATTTGGCCTTGTCCTATAGACTCAAAAACTGGTGAAATCTATAGAAGATCAATCACTGGATTTGTAACTCTGAAAACTTGTTCCTACATACAAGAAGAAGGGGAAAAGGTTGTGGAAAGGGGATTCCCTTGTTCAAGCCCCTATAAGGAATCAAACTTGAAATGAAATTAGAAAGAAATGTAAATAAGATGAATGTCAGATTTACCTTGCATGGAAAACCCTCATAGATGGATGTATAAATCATTATAAATCATTCAAACCCACAAGGATACTTGTATGTTTGGAATGTCTTGTAGAATCAAAGATGCCTTCACAAATGCAATAGATCTACATTTTTCCAAATCCTAGATCTTCAATAAGTGTATGCTTGAAATATTGAATAGAAGAAGAGGAAAGGATCTTCTTTCTTACTTGAGAATTCCTCTACTTGGCCACCATGGGGGAGAAATTTGCAACAATGCGAGAAGATTGTCTTTTCTTAAATGGAAGAAGACTTGGAGACTTGGAGATCTTCAATGGGGTGCTTGCCTTCAAATATTGAATCCACCACTTCAATTTCACAACTTGAAGTCTTGATAGCTTGCACTTGAAAGATATTTTTATCTTCAATTTGGATTTCTTGCATAAAGATTATGGTATCAAAATGAGAGGAGAATACCTGCTTTTGTACTCATTTTAGGACTCAAAATAAATACGATGAGCACAACTAAGATCAAGAAATAAATTAAACCCACATTGGGCCCAGAGCCCACTTAAAATCAACCCCCAAGGACAAGGCCAACTTGGGTCGACCTACTCCCAGAAGGGTTAATTCCAAAGTAGATCCAGGGCTTGGGTAGCATGCAAAGTCTCAAGGAAAGAACATGAAAGATGCGGGAAATCAAGCATAAAGACATTGGATCTTTAAATTGGTAAAATGGGTCTAATAGGACCTAAAAGACATCCAATAATGGGTGCTAAATTTTTAGGATGGTGCATGATCAAGCATTCATAATAAAGCTATCAAGTATAAGGAAACAATTCAAGATTTCAATCAAGCATTGTCAAGTATTCAAGGTGTTTTAACAAGGAAAGTGTCTCCATGGATCAAGCTTCTTTCCCTAAATGAAGGTCAAGAAAAGGAGTCAACCATTAAGGAATAAGATATACACACATCTAAGCATTCAAGTCTCCATCTCTTCAAGTCATTCTTCTCTCTCTTCAATAACACATTGTGATAAAATACATCATCCAAACATAATCTTTTTTTTCATGATTTCATTTTGGGATTTTGTGTTAAGTCAAAGATATTGGATCAAAATATTTGGTCACATTTAAAGAAGCATTGACATTGCCAAGGTATGACATATTTCATTATTAAGATCTAACCTCTTCTATATGAAAACGTGCACTTTAATTTCCTTTATTTCATTTCAAGGTTGATTCCAAATAGGGGTTTGACTGAGGAAAACCCCTTTATCCAACCTTCTTCCCTATTTTTCTATGTAGGAATAGGTGGCACACCTATCAGGACTTAATCCAAAAAGTTCAAGATCCGTTGGAGAGACTATGAAAGTTTTAACTAAAACTTCCAGGTATACAATGAGATTTCCATTATGTTCCCAGGAATAGAATGACTTGGGCATTTTGTACCCTGACAAATTGCCCCAAATTCAGATCATAAATTATTATAGCTCCCTGGCATCCGTTTCAAGTTATTACAGGCTACTTACTTTTTTTATCAGTTCGTATTTCCTAGAACTACTTATATTTTCTTATTTAGTCTTCTATCTTGCACCATCCATATCATATTCCTTTAATTTAATTGATAAATCATCTTAGTGAAAGATCATTGACTCACCCAGTGCTTAAGCCTCTCTTGAGCATATTGGGTCATCTTCCTTCTGAGTGCGCATTGTGGAAAGGAGGAGCTATCTACCTTGATCCCCTTTTCATACTATACTCTAAAAATAGAGAGTTGAGTAGATAACTTTTTTTTCATGATAAACTATAGCTTTTATGGGGTTGCACCCTGATATTAACTTAAAAATTATTACAACCATATGAGTAGCATAATAAGTTCATATGCCAAAAAAAGTCTATCCCATAAATCTAGGTATATATTACAGCTTATACCATCACATAAGTCACCTATCATATACTAATTAGACCCCCATAAGGACCCCAAAATAGGGTGACCTTGACAATACATACATATTTCTCAAACATCTATCTATATTTATATATTTATTAATCAAGTGGAAATCAATCATCACCCAAGCAAGTAGAATTATTTTTCTCGCTCATCAATCATCATCGCTCCTTCTTTGTTTCACTAGTAACCACCAGGTTGAATGGACCACAAGTAATATGGTCATCACACTAGAGTGCACTGGGAAGAACACAAAAAACAATGGCTACAATGTATAATCCATGTGCCTCCATCTCTAACTCTTCCTTTGAATCCTCAATTACTAGGATCTTTGTTACAAGATATTTCTACAACCATCCAAGATTTTCCTTGTTCGTTGAGTCCAATATTTTCATAAGGAACAAAATTTTTTTGGTCACCACCAATGTCCTTTGAACCTTCCTCACATCATCCTCATGAACAAGAATTGGCAGTTTCTCCACTTCTTTGCCTCTACAAAAAATAATATAATAATATCATGGTGATATGGACACTTTTACCTCTCATCAACATTCTCCAAAATGTCATTGAGTTCCCCTCAACTTTTTTTGATGAGCCTCCTACACAGAGTATCCAACATGTATTTTTCTTCCTTGAAATTGATGAGGCTTGTGATAAATATGTTCAAGATGTCGATATTTGTTGGTGTAATTAATTATTAACCTAATTACACTTTACTCAATCTTACTTAGGATAATACATACACAGTAGTTTGCATTTGAGACACCTAGTAGCTTGTACATTTAGTTTCACATGGTGTAGGATAATTTCCACTTTATGTACATTGTCTCCACATTAAGTGCACTTATCACATTATCATCCTCCACATGTTGCACATACATCATTGCCAATAGAGGATGATCCACCTCTGGTGGACATGTGATTTCATACTGTGTGGTGATTGTAAGACCATAAAAAAGCATAGTAAGCATATTTAAGAGTAACCAAAAAACCCTAAAAAATATACAAACCTATCTAATCCTATCAGAAAAGCCACTTGAAAACAAAGAAATCAAAACAACATAAAAACCCTTTTCAAGTGTAACTCTCATTTTCTCCTTTCTTCTCCATTGAATGGATTTGATGTTGCTCTTTTCCAATGACACAATGCACAAATATTCGAAAGAAAAAGTGATAGCAAGAATACTAGGAGATAGGGGTTAAAGAAAGAAGATAAAATGAGCTCAATTTATAGAGATGAAAGCCCATATTGCCAAATTAGCAATTAGGTGTGCAAATTGGAAATTTGCATCACTTATGACACTTGGTAAAAAGGAGAGGGAAATTAATCATAATTATGAAAAATTATGACACAATGGAGGCCAAATAAGTGGGTGGAAAGGTGTAAGAAAGGTGGAAGAGAAGGTGTAAGAGGTGAAGCTAATTAATAGGAGATGGAGGATAGAAAATAGGAAGTGGATAAGTGCAGTGGATTTATGGGGATCTCAATCAACTAAGAATTCAATATTCCTCACAAAAAGTGATTAACATTTATGAAATTCAAAATTCCATAAATTAGGAATTAGCTAATTAATTAATTATGGACACTTAGGATAAAGAATGAATAAATATAATTCATTCATAAAAGCTAGGGATAAATCATAGGTCATTCATCCCAAGAGGAAAAAATAGTGGATCATTCTCCGAATCAAAGGAATTAATGCATAATTGAATTCATTTTGATGATATTGATAAGGATTCTAATAGTTTTGAGGTATTGATGAACTTTGACAATGCGCTCAAATAATGATGTGTGAAAATGGTTAAATAACATCAATTAAATTTGATGATGGTAGAGGATTGATAAAGATAAGGAGACATCAATGGACTTGGACAATTCTCCTAAAATAATGGCGATCTAAAATAGAATTGATGAACTTGGACAACGTTATTGAATTGATGATAATGGGATGATAGCGATAGCATTGATGAACTTGGACAATGCTATCAAACAAATGATGAAAGGAGATGAGGCATGGATGAAATTGGAAAATTCCCTAGGATGATGAGATTGGATAAATGATGATGAGATTGACCAGATTTGAAAAGGTTTTTGATTGATTTGAAAGTGATTTGATTAGGCATTGATGATCTTGAACAATGCTCTAGAATGATTGGAATGAGTCTGAAATGATATTGGACTGATTAGGAATTATTCGAATTGATTTAGGAATATTTTATATTGTTTAGGAATGTTGAGGATCAAATAGGATCATTTTAGGAAGATTTAGGATCGATTAGAAAATGATCAATTCGCCAAGAGGACAAAAATATTAGCAATTAATTTAACAATTCACAATATTCAATCAATGATGAAAGACACAATGTTTTCCTATAGTGAAAACCATATGTGTAATATAGAGGAATAATTATAATGCACAACAATGTTTCAATTGTAATGATAAAAATGTTAAACAAATAGACTAGCAGACTCAAACCATTTTTTAGTGTCTACATTTTGCCCCTCTTTGATACAATGTGATTGTGAGCATTGTGTCAAAGAAAATTGAAGGAAATCACATTAAAACATGCCCCATTGACAATGGGATACATGGGTGCCCCCTCGAAAAATTGATCAAAAAAATGCAAGTGATAGGTCAATTTGTCGACAAGAACAAGATGGATCCACAACAACGAACGAATAAAAAAATGGAGGTCAAATGCAAATGTTACAAGGCTCAGAGTGAAAAAATAATCATGACCAACACAAAAGGAAAGGGTTTCACGTCCATATAGGAAACCAAGAGGCTATAAAAGGCTTGGAGAGGAGGTTGGAGGTTATTTTCACTCTCACTTTTGGAATAATTTGAGCTCTAGAACTAGGAGAATGGATCAAGTGCCAGTGGAGAACCAACATGGGGAAAAGCATGAAGCTAATGAAGGCCAGAGGACACAGGGCTAGAGGTGAGTACAACTCAGACTCTTAGTCATTTCTAAATTTGGCACACATATCTAGGTGATTAGGGCTAAAAATGAGGTCAAAAGAGGGTCAAAGGGTGGGTTTTATGTTCACGCATGCCAAGTGCACAACAAATACACCCAAGTGTGGTCTTGACCGCACTTGGCATGAAAAGTATAACCCTGGCCGCACTTGGTTGCCCAAGTTGCGCAGTTGGTTAGGCCTTTTGTAAATTGGGTTAAAACTGAGTCTGAAGGGTAACCTTCCTAAACTTTCCTGAATAGGTCAAAATCCTAGGATAGGTCCAAAAATAGGTCAATGGTGGTCAAATATAGTCAGAGTTAGTCAACAAGCAACCAAAAGTACATAAAGTTTACCAAAGTTGCATTGTAATCGCAGGGGGAGCTAGCTTTGTTGCAGACATGGGAGAGTAGGCCTACGTGCCTAGATCTTCGTCATAGCTTGAGTGCTCATGAGAGGAATATCCTAGCCTCATTAGGATTTTAATATATCACATACATGCCCAAGATTAGGGTGAACATAGGACTGATCACAGCACTAGCGGAGTGATGGCACGTAGAGACGAGTTCATTCCACCTACCGGCAGGGGAGGCAACAGTGATTTTAGAGGATGTATGGTGCATACTCAGGATATTGATACACAGGGAGTTGGAAGAGTATGACCCAACTATAGGGAGATGAGAACTACATAGACTTTTTGATAGCGACGATGAGGATCTGGACATTTGGGACTACGAGATCAGATGGGAGACAGTGACCAGTCAACATGACAGGCTAGTGGCAGTGATATGTTGCGTGATCGTAGGATTACTAGTGTCAGACAGGAGAGGAAACAGATTCCCTACTAGTTGGGGGAGAGTTTTGGAGAGGATAGTCATGGGTGGGGCTGTGTTTGTGTGGGGTCCATGCATGCTAGCTATGACATACTACCATCTTTATTAGGTAGCGTACAAAAGAGGGCTATTAATCAAAAACAGGATGACACTACTAAAGTTTTGGGCATATGAGGACATAGCAGCATTCATTCCCATTGTAGAGAGGGTTATTATTATGTACATGGCATATGTATACTGCTATAGCGGTGCACTTACACAAGGGCTACTAGGATATGAGTTGCACTTTAGATATGAGATGGACACACTGAGGGACTTCACATGCCGACCATACAAATATTTCCTTGAATAGGATGAAAATAGAGAGAAATTTCCATATTATAGGCATGAGAGGTACCTCATTACGTGCACTATCATAAGACACATGGTTATCAATATGTAGCTGATAGAGAGAGTGTGCATGCAGTTTGGGGAGAGAAAGGGAGTACCAACAAGCATAGAACTATTTGCAATCTCTTGAGGAAAGATCAAGTCATGGGGTGAACTACTCAGACCATATGTGGCATATGCAGAGTTTGAGTAGCTACAACCTAGACAATGGGGAGCTCGTGTTGATGTCACAGACGCAGGGACTCCATCTGACTATGGCAGATGGTTTGCGTAGCACAGACTTGTTCCTCTAATAGATCTGGATGTACCAGTGTCAAGACTGTGAGTGTTGAGGGATGGGAGCATGAAGGAGGAGGATGGGGAGGAGGAAAAAAATGCCAACGAGAAGGATGAGGACGAGGATGAGCATAGTAGCTATGAGTCTATTAGTGAGGATGGTAATGACACTGAGAGTGATCTTGGTACTATGCCTATGTAGGTGGATGATGACATATAGGCTCCACTAGGAGATGAGGATATACAAGTGCTCGGGGATAGATATGAGGTAGACAGGAAACAATAACATTGAATCACAGATTTGAAACACAATATAGACAGGTTGACTCTTGAGAGAGATACAAAGTGAGAAACAGGGGCTACAAATTGGGCAGCTTGGGCTGTAGACTGAGCAACATGGGGGACAGAGTCATCAACACTCATAACACGGTTGGATATTTTGATAGTAGAGAGGGATGTAGTTATAGCCTCTTGAGACACATCTTTGTCCAAAGCATAGAGAGAAGAGGATGAGTCATGATAGTTTATCAACACCAGGGTATGTGCAAGATCATGAGGGGCCAAACTATGCCCTTAAGTGGCAATGAAAAATCAGCAAATCAGGGTTAGTCAACTTGATGTGAAAATTTGAACTAGCTATCAACCTAATATCAAAAAGTTGTAAGAATAGAATCTTTAGGAAATTGAATGTAGTTTCTAAACTACTAGGCCTTTTCTGAAAAAAATTAATATGATTGGCGAAAAGTATAGATTTCAATGCAGCAGTACAAAAATTTTAGTAAAAAAAATAAGTAGGTGTATGTCTGACCACCTTAATCAAAACCAAATAATAATATTTTTTTATAAGATTTTATATATAAGTAGTAGACTCATGCCCAGATGTGACACAATTTTTTTTGTAATTTTATTCCAAAATAATAATTAATTATGAATTTTCAACTACAACATTTTCAGAATTAAAAAACTCCCATGTCTGACCACCTTATCTCATTGAAAAATTTACAAAATTCAAAAAAAAATTCCCTTATAGTAGGCGAAGCATAGAATGTGACGCATTTTTTGGATTTCAAAAATGTTATACCGTTTGAAAGTTATAGCCATTTTTCAATCAGTATATAAATCAGCACTTTAGAGGTAACTCAATTAGAAAATAACTAATAATTACTTACCGAATTCAAAATTTGACAGCAATTATATCGATAGAAAGTTGAT
>MU225796.1:120585-134191 GCA_018584345.1 Thuja plicata | reverse complement strand
ATAAATCAGCACTTTAGAGGTAACTCAATTAGAAAATAACTAATAATTACTTACCGAATTCAAAATTTGACAGCAATTATATCGATAGAAAGTTGATAATCTCCTTAAGATACCCTTTTCGTTTCATGAAATTCGGGTGAAAAAAAAGTCATCAGCTACATGGTCGAAGTCTGGAACTCGGAGAAACAGGGGAAAAACACGTTTTTGTGACATTTGTACAGTTGACCATGGAGGTTTGGTGTTTAATGCAACACCGAGCCTAATCAGGTACCCGATATTTTTGGGTACCCAAAAAGGCCAGCAGAATTTTGATTTTTAAATTTTCCCTCCCCTTTCTCCCTCTTAATTTTTTCCAACCCTTTCTCCCTCCCATTTCTCCATCCTTCATATGATATATTATATATCAAAAATTATATATTAGATTATATATTATATATATTAAATATTATATAATATCTATTATATATTAAATATTATATAATATACATTTTACATTAAATATTGTATAATATATATTAATATTAAATGTTACATTATATATCATATATTATATATTATTTTATACATTATATATTAATATGTATTTCACAATATATCACATAATATCTTCATATTTAAATTGTATGTAATGTATATTTTATATTATTATTATTATTATTATTATTATATATATATATATATATATATATATATATGATACGATATAATATATATTCAGTATAGTATATATATAACATATATTATTGGTGGTAAACAGATTGCTCTTTTTCACTTTAACTCTAAAATGCCCAAATTTAAAAAAAAACAATCGAATACAACAGTTGGGAAATGTAACTGAATAACTAGTTTCCCTCTGAATTTGAAGGTACAGCTCCCTTAAGTGATTAATCTTCAATGAATTTTGTTCTTTCCTAATTTAATGGGGGTTTTTTCTTGACCTGAGAACAGAAGAGGTAATCTGAACTAGGCCTAGACAGGAACTAGCTCAGGCAAATAGATTCAGCTTTCTATCTAGCCAATCTTAAGACTTTATCAATCATATAAGGTCCTAAAATTGGTAATGCAGTGGTAAATAATGAAGATACAAATGCAAAACTGAAATATCGATGATAACATAACAAAGATGAATCAATCTATTTCATAAGAACATTTCTCATAATTTATGAATGGCACCCAAATTTTGCCTCAATTAAATGCATCAAATCATAATACAAAACTTTGGTTTAATCTTGAACTGTAAATCCAATTTAAAGAAACATTCGAATTGACAAAAAGATAAATGCAATCGAACAGTTAAAAGATTGGCATTCAGATATGAATGAATTTGACTTGTCAAAAATGAAGTTCTTCACACCAAAATTTAGTCAACCTTTCTATTGATTTTCAAAATAGTACATATAGACCTCAGAGTTTGACCATTACAAAAAATGGTAACCGAAACGGTTCAACTTCTCTAACCAGAAATGATAAACAAACGTTTATCTGTTACAAGCTCTATCAAAATTTAGTATAAGAGGGAATATATTTATATTTCTGTTTTCTTCCCCTTATCTAATTTCTCCCTATATGCGGTGACAGCTATGATGATTGGGATAAGCTCTTCATGTCTATTGATATGGACATGTGTATATCTAATGAGCCATCGGGAATGATCTTTGGCTAGAATCTTAATTGCATCTACCTGATCTTTCAGCTCTTCCGTGGCTTTATAGATGCACCCACTCAACTGTTGGAGTTCTGGTACCTTATCTAGGTGAGAGGAAGACTGTTCTGCTAGTTTATCTACATAATCAGAGAAATATTTTTTCATGTTAGTCACTCCGACCATATCTTTTCCTTGACCACTTGTATGTGACTCTGTATGAAGACCTTGGAGGAGTTTGAAGTCTTTGTTATGTTCTTTGATTTTGATGTCTGTCTGCTGCAATCCTCCTTCAGCTTGCATAATCATCTCAGTTTTAAATTCCTGACTTTGAAGCCATTCAATTAAAGGCTCATCTCCTTTCTGCAAGATCTTGGCCTTTATTGCCTCTTTAGTCTTCATTTTGACTACTATATGCAGCATTACTATGCACTCTTGACACTTCACTCTCTCCGATGTGAGAGTCTGCAAATTCTTATCAATATTGTTTCTTTCCTTTTCCAACTTTAAGAGAGTATCACCCAGCTGCTCAATAGCTACAAGCCCTTCAGATTTGAGCCTCTCGATCCACCTTTTACCAATTTTCCCAAAGTGTCTATCTTCTTGCAACTTGGCAATGATGGCTTGATTCTCTGCAGCATTGGGGTCGAAAGTGGTTGGGCACTAGGAATGCTTGCAATTGGAGTAACTAACTACCTGATAAAATTAGTCAGTTCATTGACTTCTGCTTTAAGTTGTACTTTAACAGTCTTAATCTCCTCAAGCTATTCTTCAATTACTACATTAGTGGATTTCCACCAATCCACCTTAGTATCATGATGATCTAACCCCATATCAAATTATTGTAGCTGAAAATCAGAAGCAGTTAAATATTCAAACCTACCCTCCTTTGTAGGCTTTTCTACCTCCATGGTGAAGTGCCCAGTTTTTGGATCTCGGCCTAATGTAGAAAACGTCTTTCCTTTCTTCACCTTGGTCATAGTGGTACTAGCTTGTAAGGCCCATGAAAGAGTATCCTTTTTGGGAGCTCCTTCTTCTATCCTCTTTCTTTTGCGCCCTAGAGTGTTCTCTATCCAACCTCAGCACTAGTAACTTTGGTGGCAGAGACCAATTCTTTTATAAACAACTTCCTGATGACCAAAGGAGTAGATTTTGGTCTGGGAGCAAATGGATTTACTAAGGTAGGAGAAGAGGAAACTAATTTAGTGACTTGAGAAACTTCCTGTTGCTTTTCAACCTCTTCATCTGATTCTGTGGCTGAAGTACTGGAACTTTCCTCACCCACATCTACTATAATGGGGGAACCTTGCCTTGGAGTGTCTTGAATCGAGGTATCACCTTGTGTATCCAAAGTGCTAGCTTTGACTGGTTGCTTTGATTCTGCACTTTTAATGGGTTCGGTCGTAGGCTTGACCAGATCTGTAGAAACTGCTTCTTCTATTGAACCAGTAACAGGAAGTGAGCCATCTCCGCATGTCTTTTCTAATGGAACTACCTTCTCAGGAGGTTCATCGCCTCTGCCTGCTGGTTGAGCGGGCTCTTTAGCCATAGTTGGGATAGTCACTGAGGATGATGCAAGAATGTTCATAGTCACTTTTGCAGGAGTTTGTTGAGAAGGAGGCTTCCTTTCCAACCTCTTCCTTCTTCTTGTCGTCCATTGGATCCATTGCTCTGTTCTTTTGTAGATTCCACCCATCAAGTTCTGAAAGTCATCAATGGCTTGACCTAGAATGGGTTTAGATCTTATAGGGAGGGGCTTAATCTTCTCCATGTACGTATCATCATAAATATTCTATCCATCATCTTCTACGCCTTCAACTGCAATCTTAACTTTGAACCTTTTGACTTGTTCAATAGTTAACCTTGCATAGAATCTATCTCTGCTTTCTAGATCATCCTTGCAGTTGGCCCAATAGTCTTCTATGTCATCTGTGTGATGAATGGTGTGACCCATTTTCAATTAATCTTTGGTGTAGTTCACAGGATCATACTAGGGTCTCAGGACATCATATGTTTCCAATTGAAACTTCTTCGAGAATGCTTTAAAATCATTCTTTACATCAGACTGAGATCCATAGTTGTAGGCTCCAATAGTCATGGGGAAGTCATTGCCTTTCTTTTTGGTGCCTGCAAAGATCAGGTTCACTTGGATTGCTTGCCTTATCACTTCAACCAACACAATCATGTCGTCAAGATACCTGGGCAGCTTCAAGGGGAAATCATCAAATCCTGCAAGACAAATATATGATAAATATGCAAATTGGATAAAATAACCCCTAAATTGGTTGATGAATATCATGTCTTCTAGAGAAAATCTCCTTTCTAGGAAACCTTGCAACTCCCTGCATAGTCTCATTGTGAATGCATCATTAACCTTGATATACTCAGTATAACTGTTATGTAATTGCAAACAGGGAAAGAATTCGTAACTTTTAACATCCTCCGAAAATTCTTCTAGCCTAGGAAGCCCCGGCCAAATTTGAATTGTAGCTAAAATGTATAACAAAACTGAAGACATATAGAACTCATTCTAATACTTAGCTCTATTTAGGGTGTCTGAAAGATTTTCGCTTACCATGTGAGCCCAATCAATGAAATTATGATGGGAACAAATCACCCAGAATAGGAATAAATGGTGCTCAACAAAATTAAGTGCATCACTCTCACCTCTGATCTTGTGGAGAAATACCAGGATGTTTACAATTTCTGGCTTCAGGTTCGTACCATATAATTTTTTAGGCAACTTTCCCTTAGCGTTCTTCGGCCCTTGGAACCATGTTTTCATTATTTCCTTCCTCCATATTATCTTCTTTGCTCCATACTCAATGACCGCCCGGCTGTAGGTCATCTCCGAGTATTCAGCTTGCTCTGGAATATGAAGGGAGTTCTGAATGGAGTCTCTAACGATAGAGAGCAGCACTATATTATTTGGCAAAAGAATCTGCTTAGTGTCATGATTGTAACAAGCTATCCATTCACGAATGAGCTCTATAGCCTGAATTGCAACAGGAAAGCTGTCGGCTTCAACTAACCCGCTCTCCTTCAACTTTTTAGTAATGGGATGCATCCTTGATGCCTTCAATCTATTCTGGAAGCTCTACATGTCAAAGAACTTCAGAGAAGTATCTGTGATTTTGTTCCATTCAGACACAATATCGTTCAACCTATCAAATCCCATGAATCTGGTGGCCATTGATGATTTGATTCAAGAACCACGAATTTATCTCAGCAATATAAAAACAAGAATCAACTATCACCAGGGGTTTTAATTCAGGCAATTTGACAAACAAATGGTAATTCTTGTTTACAACACTTCATTGATTTTATAACTTCTGACTTTTTACCGTTAATGGTCGACTTCCCGTGCCACATGAGTGAAAATACTTAAGCATTTATGATAAAGTTTGTTATGAAGAAAAACAACTTTATTTGAATTAATTACCTTACCTCTACGGGACGTTAGGAAACATCTTTTCACTTTGGATAAGTATAACGGTAACTTTCTGGGGGCAGCGGATAATTACTTTTCCGCTTCTCTTTTGGCAGAGAAATGTTTTTGGAGCACTCCCTACTCAGAAATCCTCCAAGGAGGAGTTTTAGCCTATTACAATGTTAAAATGATATGTGATAGTTTTATCTGCTTTCTTTATGCCTTAAGTCATCTTACAGGTTTATTTTTCTTCAGAAATCTTGCGTATAATAATTTGGCAGAAAATGCATCCTGCGAGTCAAAACCCGCCTGTTGGAGTAGTGAAGAAGCTATTTTCTGCTTTTCCGTCGATAAACTTTTATCTTAGATTCTTCATCATTTGATCATTCCTCTTTCCCATAGGGATTTTTTTTGAGTGCAATAGTCTTTCTAGCCCCAAATTATCTATTTCTGATTTGCCCTGACCACTGATACTTTTAAAATTGTCAACTACAGAAAATGCACTCTACAAGTGGTTATCCGCCAAGGAGAAGCTCAGAACCAATTTTCCGCCAATGTGACAAAATGAAGTATCAAAGCTAAAGAATTCAAAATCACGTAAAATCAATGTTAGAAACCTCCAAACTGTGACCTTTATCAGATTTGGGAGCTTAACCTACCTAATATGACATGATCTCGGATAAAAAACCCCCCAGCTTACAAAGGAGAAGTCGATTTGGGAAAATTTGATAAAGGTCTCCTAGCCTAAAGGAAAAACTAGACTTAGACTCAAGACTTACACAATGATTTTAAGACCACTATGCATAAAACATCCCTTTTTCTCTAAAGATATGCAGAACAAAAATGGGGCAACAGTTGGCTCTATCTGGGGACTTGGGCAGTCACATGTCCATGCAAGGAACTCAAGTCTCTGGTTTCGCAAATCTCATTAAAAAGGTGTATCACAAAAAAAATAAGGAAAAACACAGAAAGGAAACAAGGAAAGGAAACCTAACTAAGGGGAAAAAAAAACTAGAACTAAACGTAACTATTGTACAATACAGGGGTTACCTATTTTAGATTTAGATTTAGTACAGCTTCAAGTCCTGATCATTGTATGTCAAGGGTAGTGCCTCACCATCTAGATAAGTCAGATTAAAAGAATTCTTCTCAAATGTCTGATGAATCTTGAAGGGCCCTTTCCACAGTGTCTCAAATTTTCCATGCATACCTTTAGGTGCCCTGTGTTTCTCCCATAGCAACACCATATCTCCTTCCATAAATTTCTGAGGTCTACTTTTTTTATCAAACAAATTCTTCACACGCTTTTGATGTTGTGTGATGTGATCTACCATTTTCTCCCTTTCCTCTTCAAGCTTGTTTAAGTATAGGATTCTCTTTTCTAAACCATTTTCATGTATACCATCTTCTACTGATGTCCTCAATTTGCAAGTTGCCAATTCCAATGACAATGGAAGACTAGCTTCAATTCCATAGATAAGTTTAAAGGGGGAAACACCAATAGCTCTTTTGGGGGTCACCCTATCTTCCTAGAGTGCTTCATGCATTTTCTTGTGCCAGGTTCTCTGATTATTTGCTACGAGCTTCTTCATAATGTTTACCAAGTTCTTGTTGTTGGATTTAGCCTGACCATTTCCTTGTGGGAAATAGTCAAATGAGTGACTGATCATAATGCCATACTTAAAACAAAATTTAGTAATTTCCCAAGAATAAAAATATGTGGCATTATCCATTACTAACTTGATAGGTATACCAAACCTTACCAGGATGTTTTCTTTAATAAACTCACATACTACTTCAGAGGTAGTTCTCTTAGTTGCTTTCGCCTCCACCCATTTCATGAAGTAGTCTATTGCAGTGATTAAATAGGTATGGCCCACACTGGATGTGGGATTTATAGGGCCAATAAAATCAAGACCCCACTACTGAAAGGGACCTTCAATTATCACCGATCTAAGGGGAAGAGCTGCTAGTTGTGGCTTTCCAGTAAACATTTTGCATTTCTCACATCTTGCTACCCAATGATATGCATCTGTAAACATTCCCGTCTAATAATAGCACTGTCTCAATATCTTGAACGTCGTATCTGATGAAGAAAAGTATTCCCCACAAGCTTCATCATGGAACACCTTCAACAGTTTCTCTTGTTGTTTTTTGTCTACACACCAGAGGAAAGTCCCATCTATCGACCTCTTATACAACCTATCCTCCCAAATAACATATTTAGAGGCTTTTAGCTTTAAATCTCTTCTTTGTTTTGGAGTCAATTCTTCGGGGCACTCACCATACACCAGAAAATATACAATATTTTCAAACCAGGGGTCTTGCATACTCACTGCCAAAACCAATTGTGTCGTTTCAGAATCTTTTTCCACTTGATTTTTTGCCATTGCTTTGCACAGTGCATTTCCCCTCACTAACTTGTTGGGTTTAATTTCTATATCATATTATTGTGTCTTAGCCACCCATGTTGCTTTGTTATTACATCCCATGTCTTGTTGAGTTAATACACTTTTTACTGCAATGTTAGGCACATATACAAGGGAGTGAGAGTGTAAAATATATAATATAAATTCTTTAAAGCCTTTACTACTGCGAAAGCATGTTTCTCAGTCTGAGAGTATTTCAACTCATGATTTTTCATAGGTGTGCCCATAAAGGCAATAGGAGCTTGAACTCCTTCCTTTTTTTCTTGCATGAGAATAGCTAACAAAGTATTCTCAAAGGATTAACAATAAATTATGAAATCTTCCTTGTAATTTGGGTGACACAAAACTGGGGCATTGGCTATGGCATTCTTAATATTTTTGAAGGCTTTTTTTCCAAGGTCATTCCACTTAAAATTCACATTACCTTTCATCATATCCACTATACATTTAGTATTCTAAAAAATTTGGGACAAACCTTCTGAGAAAATTTACCTGACCAAAAAATGATTTTACTCCAGTCTTATTTACAGGTAAGCTCAGTTGTTGGATTGCTCTAACCCTTTCTGGATCGATTCTTATACCTTCTTGAGAAATGATGTGTCCCAGTAATTTCCCTTCAATCACACAGAAGACTAATTTCTTGGGATTCAAAGAGATCCCGTCCTCTCTACACCTTTGCAACACTCTCCTCAAATCTTTTATGTGATCTACTCTTTTTTCTAGAAAACATCGTAAGATCACCCAGATACATACCAATTATTTATTTTTCATATCACTAAAGGAAAGATCCATACCTCTCTGAAAGCTAGTCTCAGTGTTCATTAACCCAAATGGCATTCTATGATAAGCGAAAGTGCCCCATGGAGTAGTGAAGGTCATTTTGTGTTGATATGCTTTTTCCACCTCTATCTGATTGTACCTCGAGAAGTTGTCCAATATGGACATCATCTCAGCTCCAGCCATAGTCTGTAATAGGTGGTCCATGTTGGGAAGAGAGTAATTATCTTTCAAGGAAGACTGATTAAGGTTTCTAAAGTCCACGCAGATTCTTATTTCCCAATTTTTCTTTCTCACAGGCACTATTTTTTCTACCCAGGTAGAATGATGGATAGGGTATATGATCTTAGCCTTAATCATTTTATCAACTTCCTTGAATATCACATCAGCAACCTTGGGGTTATAATTCCTTTGTTTGTGCCTGAATGGAACAGTGTCGGGTTTTAGGGGAATTTGATGTTTGAATTTTCCATCCATGAATCTTTTTAAATCTTCATAACTCCACGCGAAGACATCCTGGTATTCTAGGAAGAGTTTTATGGCCTCTTCCCTTTCTTCCTCAGTACAAAATTTCCCAATTTTGATCATCTTAGGGTCTTTCTCACTTCCAATGTTTATTCCTTCATATTCGCCAGTGGTAGGACCTCTCTCAATCCTCTTCTTTTTAACAAAGGTATCATGCCTATTGAAATTTTTTTCACAACAATATCCTTTATGACTACCAGGAGCATCCTTATGAAATCCACCACCATTCGCTAAAAAGAGAAGGAGATTCTGGTCATCTTCAAACACTTGCCAATCTTCTACATTGTCAGGTACAGACGGTCTATACACCACCTCTATTTGATACTTCTTATCTTTGAAATCTGGGTAAGGGAGGAGCAATGAGGCTGATACTGCTAAGGAGTCTACCTTAGAATTCAAATCTCTTGGCATAGATTCAATAAATAATGTGTCTAAGGCTTCAATTTCATCCCATACCCTATTCCTATAGTTTTTTAATCTATGATTCTTCACAGAGTATTGATTTTTAACTTGGCACACAATTAACTCAGTATCACCTCGAGCTCTTAGGAATTTCACACCTTTCTCCTTTGCAGAAATAATTCCTAAAAGCAGGGCCTCATACTCAGCTATGTTATTGGTGTTCCCAAGCTAAAAATTTGTAAGCTATGGGCTCACATTCTCCATCTGGCGATATTAGAACTATGCCTGTACCAGATCCCGACGATGCACAACTACCATCAAAATCAAGAGTCCAAATCTGTGGTGACGTTTCTTCAGCAGAAGACTAATTTTTCTCCTCTCTAGGTTTGATTTCCTCATCATGATTATCTGTAAATAGCATATAGTTGCCAAATTCTAATTCTTGGTACAGAATTTGGGCTTTGGGGTCATCATATTTTAGTACTGTGAACTTTTCTTTCTCTTCAGGAACCAATTTTATCTTTTTGTTACCTACTGGGACCAAAGCTTGAGACCAATCTAGCTTTATTTATCCTCCTAGATCCTTGCAAAAACTCCTTCTTAACAATAAACTATAACTAGCAAGTATATCAGCAACCAAGATAGTTAACAACATTTTCTTCTCAGGGTGTGCTGCTAAAGCCACTTGGGCATCTTTGATTTTCCCAATCAAAGGGACCTCTTTAGCATCCATGGAGTAGCATCTACCATGGGCTTTAGTGAGAGTGAGACCTAAAGCCTTAGCTATAGTTGATGGCATCACATTGTCTGAGGCACCAATGTCTATTATACAATTACTTAACTTACAACCATTAATAAACAACGACAAATAGAAAGGATCATGCTTTTGCCCCAAGGAAGTAGCCAAAATAGATGACTCTCCCTGCTCAAATAGAACTGCCAAAATAGAGTCATCTTCTACTGAATCTATGAAATTTTGGTTTAAATCCTGGTTCCCTCCTTTACAAAAGTCCACTAATTTTTGCAACTCTACAGGATTAGACTTAAGATAGTCTATGGGAGAAATCCAAAGTATGGAATCTTTATAGAATTGAATAATGTCAAAAGAATTTTGTTCCTTACCCGATTGCAAAATTTTTACTCCTTGGTTGGCATCTTTAGAGAAATAAGTAGACACCTCATTAACTTTTGGTGGAGGTGTGGAAACATGGACTTTGTCTTTCTGACTCCGGTTAATACTGCATAAGATGTTCCATCTATAGTAGCATAACATGCCGCATCTCGTTATGAATCTGATACGTACTCAAAAAATAAGTTTTCAAAGTCACCATGTAAGCACCAATCCAGTTCAGCTCCAGATACTCCATCATTCCATTCATCTGTTTGATGCATCTTCTAGGCACAAGCCACATTGAGGCAACTTTCTCCATCATGATCTGTTGTTAGGTTAAAAGCACACATGTTTCCCCTTTTGGGAGGAGCTTCTATGTCTATCCTTTATTGTGGAGCATTCAATTTTAATTTTTTTCCATCATTATTTCTCATATTACTATTTCTTCCAAGGTGATCTTGAAAATTTCGCTGGTAAGGATTGTTAAATCTAGGAAGTTTTCTTTTGAAAGCAATGAACTCATTGGATAATTTCTGGATCATCTCATCTAATGGTGTGGTATTGCTAGTACTGGCTCGAGTTTGTATCTCTCATTTCCACTTCCCTACCGAGATGATGTGGTCTTCTAACTCTACAACAGTCCTCTGAGCGAGATCCAAATTGGTTGGGTTTGTCCTTCTTAAATCATAGCTGATATTAGGTGGCATAGCACTTATGAAAAATGTTTTCAAATTACCTACAATAGGTTGATTAGCTATTGGGATATGTTTAACAAGCTTGTTAAATTTAGCAACAAAATCCCTCATGCTTATAGAAGGCTCTTTTTTTATTGAAGTCAATTATGTCAATAGAGCATGCTCATCTTCGACAGTTTTAAATCTTCTTTCAAATTTCATTCTCATAGAATCTCAATCCATAATAGAAGAGATAGGCAAGTGATGAAACCAATCTGCTGCACCCTCAATAAGGGTCTCAACAAATAATCTGACTGCAATATCCTCCTCTTGTACTGCTAATATATTAATGGATGCAAAGAAAGAAATAATGTGTTCATCTATAGATATTTTCCCATCTCCGGAGAATTTGAGAAAATTCTTCCTTGACCCTGAGGAAAGTGGGTTATATGTTGCTAACTATAGTGGACCGACTGCGGTAGCCCAAGGGACTGCCATAATTTCCTGAGGTAAATAAGGTGTTAGGTTTACAATAGGAGGAGCAACTACTCCGTGCAAGGTTAGCACTTGGCAGGTGGTAGACAAAAGGGATGATTTCTTGGGAGGCAAAGGAGGTCTAATTTTTCTCTTAGTATTTCTGTTCTTTTGACGAGGTACTTCAAGTAGAGAAAAATCAATCTCTGCAAGTCTCTCAAAGACTAGATCGGTATCACCTTCTTTATTTACACTTCTAAGAAATCTTTTAGACTTTGGGATTTCCACTAATTTTGCAATCTAGATTCACGCTCTACTTGGCATTGTTCCCTTCTTAAATTCATCCTTTAAATGGCTCTTTCAAGTTCTTTTGCTCTCACTTCTTCTTGTTCAAGCACTTGACTAGCATTTCTATAATGCTCAGTATTTCTTCTGCGTCTCCAGGCAAAAGTATTCAGCGAGGAAATGATACCCTCTTGATCATCCTGGAATCCAAGGTTTGGTTGGAACACAGGAATCACATTTTCATGGGGAAGCACCATCTTTCCTCATGATATTGCTTCTGGTCTAGTGACTATTTGTTTCCCCAACAGAGTCGCCAAAAATTTGTTGGTAAACAGATTGTTCTTTTTCACTTTAACTCTAAAATGCCCAAATATTAAAGAAATAATCGAATACAACAGTTGGGAAATGTAACTAAATAACTAATTTCCCTCTGAATTTGAAGGTACAACTCTCTTAAGTGATTAATATTCAATGAATTTTTTCTTTCCTAATTTAATGGGGGTTTGTTCTTGACTTGAGAAAAGAAGAGGTAATCCGAACTAGGCCTAGACAGGAACTAGCTCAGGCAAATAGATTCAGCTTTCTATCTAGCCAGTCTTAAGACTTTATCAATCATATAATATCCTAAAATTGGTAATGTAGTGGTAAATAATGAAGATACAAATACAAAACTGAAAGATCGATGATAACATAACAAAGATGAATAAATCTATTTCATAAGAAAATTTCTCATAATTTATGAATGGCACCCAAATTTCCCCTCAATTAACTATATCAAATCATAATACAAAACTTTGGTTTAATCTTGAACTGTAAATCCAATTTAAAGAAACGTTCAAATTGACAGAAAGATAAATGCAATGGAAGAGTTAAAACATTGTAATTCACATATGAATGAATTTGACTCAGCAAAAATGAAGTTCTTCACACCCAAATTACCTGACCTTTCTATTGATTTTCAAAATAGTACATATAGATCTCAGAGTTTGACCGTTACAAAAAAGGGTAACCAAAATGGTTCAACTTCTCTAACCAGAAATGATAAACAAATGTTTATTCGTTACAAGCTCTATCAAAATTTAGTATAAGAGGGAATATATTTATGCTTATGTTTTCTTCCCCTTATCTAATTTCACCCTATAGGCGGTGATAGCTATGATGATTGGGATAAGCTATTCATGTCTATTGATATGGACATTTTTATATCTGATGAGCCATCAGGAATGATATTTGGCTAGAATCTTAATCGCATCTACCCAATCTTTCAACTCTTCCATGGCTTTATAGATGCACCCACTCAACTGTTGGAGTTTCGATACCTTATCTAGGTGAGAGGAAGACTGTTCTACCAGTTTATCTACATAATCAGAGAAAGATTTTTGCATGTTACTCACTCTGATCATATCTTTTCCTTAACCACTTGTCTGTGACTCTGTGTGAATACCTTGGAGGAGTTTGAAGTCTCTATTTTGTTCTTGTTTTATTTTGATGTCTTTCTGTTGCAACCCCCCTTCATCTTGGACGATCATCTCAGTTTTAGATTCCAGACTTTGAAGCCATTCAATTAAAGGATCATCTCCTTTCTGCAAGATCTTGGCCTTTATTTCCTCTTTAGTCTTCATTTTGACTACTTTATGCAGCATTACTATGGACTCTTGACACTTCACTCTCTCTGATGTGAGAGTCTGCACATTCATATCAATATGTTAGGAACTTGTGTGTTCCTTCTATTTATTTTGTTAGTGTAGTGTTGTTGGACGCATATGCTTTGTAAGTCATCCCGTGAGTATATTTTATTATCCCACATGCTTAGGTAGTATTACTTTTCTAGATCGTACTTAGTATATAAGAGTAGGT
>MU225796.1:88022-101440 GCA_018584345.1 Thuja plicata | reverse complement strand
CCCCATGACCCCTTTCGACACATTTCAACAATCAAGTGTGTCCCAAGGGGTCCTGCGACCTCTTAGGACACACTTGAGTGTTCCAATGAGTCAAAAGGGTCATGGGGACTTCCTATGGGTCCTAGTACACCTTATCATGTGTTACGACCCTGTATCATCTTAAAATGGAAGCACTTCCATTTTGGTATGTTTATCACCTTCATTTAGTGCGCTTACATTTTAGATTTGCATTTAGGATACATTTATGTTTGATTCTTAATGATTAGGTGAAATTAGGGTTAGGATATTATGGATTCTCCTTGGTTTCCCTCTCCATGACTCTTTTCTTCTAGGTAGGACCTATGTGTGGGCCCTCCTATACCTCATCATAATCTCTCTAGGCCTATATGCCTTCTTCCCAGCATTTTGGAATGATCCATCGCCTTCCCAAGTCCCTGGTTGACCTGGAAATCTCACTAACACCACTAGGTGACTTGCCTGGAACTTTAGGTCAGGGTTGAAATTGACCCTAACCTAGGTCAGGGTTGAGGTTGACCTTGACCTAGTTCAGGGGAGAGTTCAACCTTGACCTAGGTCAAGGGTAAGGTCGACATAGACCTCTGTCGGGTGTTGGTCCCCGCTTTCAATTTCAAAGCTTATCGGGGTTCTAAACTTAAAATGGGTCCCCGAGTTTGGATGCAGAAGTGTTTTCTCTGATATCTAATTTAATTCATTCCTTCATTGGTTATTGATTGTGATTGGACCATAATTTAAGATGAAATTTGAATTTGGGTCCCTCGCATTTCCCTAGGAGACCTATATTGAGATCTCTATATAAACACTCTCTTTTGCCTTCATTTGATCATGAAACGAAATCGGGAGATGACATGATGCAATGATGATGAAAATAAGAAAGAGGATGACATAGAAGGACAAATCTTTGAGGACATTTTGATACATTCAAGCATTTTTGTGGACAAGATATTGTAGATCTTCATTGAAGCAAGAAGGTGCTATCTTCTATTAGATCTACCATTCTCAACATTCAAGCATTCAAAAGGACATTATCATGGGGTAACAATTATGGATTGTGAGTTGGTATGAGTACTTTAGCCTTGGGGGCTTGGTATACTTTCTTTATCATATTCAAACCTATGCATTGCTTCCTCATTTCCATGTTATGTTAGGATTATTAATCTAGAAGATTAGATCTTGATATTACATGTTCAAAGACTCTTTTCAAAGACAAAACAAAAACACACATACATTCTATATTCAGCTATTAGTGGAGGTGGAGATCACAAAAATTGGGGTTTGACTAAGGAAAAACCTTATATAGCCACCCCAAAACCCTCTTTTCAGATATTTGCAGGTGTTGTTTTCGGGAGTTACATGTATAGGATAGCAGATCTAAGACCAGATTTGGATACCCTTTTTAGTGAACTATCAGGATCTGAAAATAGATTTTCTGTCAAGGTAGCACAGGTTAGGGTTGAGATTATTGGATCAGGGGTGACATTTGTGGGTCAAGGTTGACCTTTTTCATAAGACGGTGTTGGATCAGAAAAGGATTTTTGGGTTTTGTTCTTCTCTGTATTCTAGTTTCGGATCATACTTCATATTTTCCAGAAACAGAGTACAGACATCAAAAAACAACATTCTTCAAATCTGTTATGATATGAGGTAGGTACTTTACTCCATAAGTTCTTTACAAGTATTCTCAATTCCTTATCTTAGTAATTAAGTGTATAAGACTAAAATTGGACTTAGGGTCTCTTTTCATTTGCAATTCCTATTATCAAGAAGATTTCCTATTCAATCCAAATTTTAGATCTTACATTTTGGTGAACCCGCGATAGACAACTCTTTCTTTTTCCTTGGTGTTAGATTTACATTTTATACTAGATCTTGCATGAACATAGAAGTAGATTTATTTTATGCTTATATGTCAAAATAAAATTAAAATTAAAAATAAAATTTCTTTAAGAAAACACAAAAATATTTACATGCTTGTTATTTTATTTTTATGCTCAACATGTATGACTTTTGTTTAGAATATGTTTATGAGGATTTTATTGTACAAAAGGATAGATCTCCTAATGAAGTACATGGAAGTGAGTGTGAAAATGGTTTTAATGAGATCTCCATGGATCCCATTCCCATTTCATCCTCCTCCACAATCTCTCCAATTAAATTTTACCATAGAGTGTATGCATGGTTACCTTCATACCCCTCTATTTGCGACATTGAGATACCTAGAATGGTATTTCATAAAACTTTGATGACGGTAAAAGGATGTCCTCAAATAATTGTTAATGGTAAACCTAGAGATCCTTTGGATTTCTTTGATAACACGGATTCTATTTCGCATGCTTATCACACAAGAAATAATCCTCAACCTACTATCGCAACTACTTTACCTCCTTCTCAACCTATACTTCCTCTAGCACCTAGGTTACCTTCTTCCTTTAAGGAATATGATTTAGTTGAGAAGTTACATGCTACTCCAGCTAAGATCTCTTTATGGGAATTACTTCAAACTTCTCTTACATATCATGAGGCATTGCAAAAAGTTTTATCCACTCTTCCCACTCCACCTCCTAACCAAGAGAACATTACTTCATTTTTGGAGTGCATGCATACTATGCCTTCTATACCTCCTATTGTGTTTGTTGATAATGATTTACCTTCTATTGAGGACTAGAATCAATATGATGCTCTTATGGTTGATGTCTCTATTAATCAGAGTATCATTCATAGAACACTAATTGACAATGGATCTGGGCTTAATGTTTGTAGCATGGATATGCTTAGGGTAATTAAAGCCAATCTTATAACCATTCAACCCAATAATATTCCTATTCGTGGCTTTGATAACATTGCAAAGAAAACTTTGGGTATTAACGCTACCTATCAAAGTTGGTCATGTTCTTCTCTACACTCCTATCCATGTTATGCCACGACCACTCAACTACAATCTTTTACTAGGAAGACCTTGGTTACATACTATGCATGTGGTTCCTTCTACTCTCCATCGTAAGGTGAGGTTCATTTATAACAATTTTATGTACACATTACATGCGTATGATGCACCAAATCCTTTCCTAAATGCGGAATATGCTAAGGTTCCTGAGCCTATACAACCCAGTGAAAAACTAGAGCAACCACCTAAAGTTAAACAAGATAAAATTCCATCTTCTTCTCTGACGGAAGATGATTAGGGAACATTAGATTTCAATCCTTCTTTTATAGGGGAATACAAAGTTTCAAATTTAGCATTTATGAAAGAACAAAGTGAATTTGAAAAACAAGTGTTTATCCCTTCTCTGTTATCTGAGGAATTAAAAAGCAACTTTGTTGTTGCTTCAGGTAATGAAATGATTGAGATAATAAAACCAGATTGCTATGACATTGTGACATATGCCGCTCCTTTAACTCAATCTGATATGGTTCTGGTTATCATTTACTCAAGAAATTAGTATTTAATGTAAAAGGTTGTGGTAAATATGAGCAAGGTATACAAGTACCCTTGGACAATGAAGGTTGTGATTATACTTATGAGTTAGGGTTCAATCCTTATAGGTAACCATCCACTTTTCCTCTTAATGTTAATCATATTTATGGTGGAAATTTGAAATTGGTTAATCAACTTCTCCTTAACATGGATCAAAAACCTAGTTTGGATATCTTTCCTGAGGATGAAGCCATCGCTATTTTTTTAGGGGCTTACCAAGATCTACCTAGGTTTCATCATAAAAGAAGAAAACTCTATTGTCTGAAAAATGAAGCCTATTTTGGAGAACACGATGAAAAAGATATTTCTCCTTTGCCAATGGATCCTCCCATACAAAGTAACTTTTTAATAATGGAGACCATTGAAGTTCAAGTAGATGAGCATGATTATGAAAAAATAATAAAAGTTGGAATATGTTTGAGTCAAGATGAACATGATCAATTGGTTTCCCTCTTGCTTGAATATAAAGATATTTTTTCTTGGATTTATCCAAATATGCCGGGTATAGATCCTAAGTTGTTACTCACAATATTGTTCTTAAAACTAATGCTAAACCTGTAAAAAAAAAGATCTGCAAGATGAATCCGGGCATTGCCTTACTAGTAAAATCTGAAATCGAAAAACTATTAGGTTCTGGGTTCATCCATTCTATTGATTATTTTGAATGGATTTCTAATATTGTGGTTGTTTCTAAGGGGAAAATAAGATTAGAATGTGCACCGATTTTAGAGATTTAAATAAAGCATACTTAAAAGATGACTTTCCACTACCTAATATTGACATGATTGTGGATTCAACAGCAGGTCATGCTTTATTATCTTTTATGGATGGTTTTTCAGGTTATAATCAAATATTTATTCCTATTGAGGATCAACTTAAAACCACATTTATAACACCTTGGGGGACATTTTTTTGGGTCATGATGCCTTTTGGATTAAGAAATGTGGGAGGAACTTATCAACATGCTATGAATTTGATTTTTCATGATTACATTCATAAAATTTTGGAAGATTATGTGGATGATATCTTGGCAAAATCTATATAAAGAGAAGATCATGTGTTCATTTTAAGGCAAATATTCAAAAGAATTATGAGTTATAATATGAGATTGAATCCTAAGAAATGTGCTTTTGGAGTAGATTCTGGAAAATTACTAGGGTTTATAATCTCTAAATGAGGTATAGAGGTTGATACTAAAAAGATTGATGCTATTGTTAACATGCCTCCTCCTAAGAACGTTTCTCAATTACACAATTTACAAGGTAAAATATAATATATTCATCGCTTTGTTTCTAACCTAGCCGATAGGACTGTTCCTTTTACTTCTTTACTCAGAAAAGACACCATTTTTTCTTGGAACCAGGAATGTAAGCAATCCTTTGAACAATTTAAGGAATATCTTGCTAATCCTCCTATCTTACAACCTACTCAATTTAATAAACCCTTTTATCTATATACTTCTGCTACTTCCAATGTTGTAAGTGCATTGTTGGCTCAACATGACAGTGAAGGAAAGGAAATACCAGTATATTATATTAGTTTGACCTTGTTGGACTAAGAAACATGATATACTCAATTAGAAAGACAATGCCTGGCTTTATTTTATTCTTGTCAAAAACTTCGGCATTACTTGTTGAATGTTGAGGTCAATGTGATTGTTAAATTTGATCCTCTAAAACATCTTTTCTCAAAAATAGATCTCTCTGGCCATTTGGCAAAGTGGGTGATGTTACTTACAGAATTTGATCTTAATTTTATCCTTCAAAATTCAATCAAAGGACAAGCTTTAACTAATTATTTAGCTGAAGCTCCTTGTCCTCATTCTCATACAAGTGTTACCTTAGTAGAATTCCTAGATGAGAATATATTTGCAATTAAACAGGAAGATGTTTGGGAATTATATTTTGATGGTTCTAGATGTAAGACAGGTTCTGGGGTGGGCATTATCTTGATCCCTACTACAAAGAAACCAATCCATGTGTCATATAAACTAACTTGTCCTTATACTAACAACATCGTGGAGTATGAAGCTCTTATAGCTAGCTTACGAGCAGCTTCATCCCTTCATATTAAAAATTTGGAAATTTATGGGGATTTGCAATTAATTGTTGAACAAATCAAAGGAGGTTATCAGACTAAGAATGATAAAATGATGCAATATCGATATTTGGCTCTAGATATTCTTTCACAACTCTCTACTTATATGATTTAGAATTTACCTAGGAAAGATAATCAACATGCAGACGCCATGGCAAGCACAACTTCTTTGGTTTATCTCAAGAATAATGACAAAGACTTTCAAATTACTATACATACTCTTAAAAATCCTGCAATTTCTGAGAAGGTTACTGCTGATTGTTTTAACTTGCATCTTGATGAGTGGTATTCACATGTCTTTCATTTTTTGAAAGATAATACTTTTCCAGAATCAGCAACAAGGAACACACGTAATCATATTAGAAAGATTATAGTCTGTTATATCATTTTGGGAGATACGCTTTACAAACAATCTTACAATGGTTTGCTATTAAAATTTCTTAACAAAATCAAAGTACCTGTAGCTTTAGCAGAAGTTCATTCTGGTTCTTATCGAGGGCACTTTGGTGGCAAATATTTAGTTAATAAACTTCTTAGAATGGGATACTATTGGCAAAAAATGGAGCCAGATTCCTTTACATTTGTTAAAAAGTGTCCTCAATGTCAACAACATGGTAATTTAATTCACGCTCCTACTCACAAGCTTCGTAATCAAGTCGCTCTGTGGACTTTTAGCATTTGGGGTTTTGACCTTATTGGAAAAATCTCAATAGCTTCTTCTCAAGGACATACATACATCCTCACAGCTACAGATTACTTTACGAAGTGGGTAGAGGTCATTCCCCTATGTTCTACTACTGCAGATGTTATTTGTGATTTTATCCTTAATCATATTATAGCACGATTTCATATTCCTTCAACGATAGTTTTGGATAATGGTACTTCTTTCAAAAATAAAGAAGTCACAAAATTCATGGAGAAATATCACATTCAACATAGATTTTCTACTCCCTATTACCCTCAATCTAATGCTCAAGCTGAAGCATTGAATAAAGTTATTGAACAAATATTAAAGAAAATGGTTAACAAGCATGTGAAAGATTGGCATACCCAGCTTACTTATGCTTTGTGGGCCTATAGGACTAGTGTTTGTACGACCACCGGTACTTCTCCTTATAATCATGTTTATGACACTGACACTATTATGCCTTTGGAATTAGAAATACCATATTTGTGTGTTTCATTTCATGGGATTATTGACAAAGATACTTTTTCGGGAACAACAATTACAAGAATTAGAAATGTTAGATGAACAATGGATAAACGCTTTGGAACATATTCAAGCTTATCATAAATCACTCCAAAAATAGTATAATCACAAGGTGATTGAACGGTCATTCTTGGTAGGTGATTTAGTCTTATATGAGAATCAAAGGAATGTGAATGCTCTACCTAGCGAGAAAGGGAAGTTTAGCCCAAATTGGCTTGGACCTTTTGTGGTTATTGAGGACCTTACTTTAGGTGCGTATAAAATTGCTGATATGAATGGTGTCCCTCTTAAGGAACCTATTAATATTATACATCTAAAGTGTTATTATCCTTAACTAAACCTTTTTATGTATGTGTGTGTTCCTTATAAAATAATCATTTTATAAGTTATATAAATTCAAATGCATTCATACACATTTTGTTTCTATTAAAGTTTTTTGTGCATTGATGAAAATCCAAGTAATCAACCATAAAAATAACTATTCAAACAAAGTCTTTTTCATAAATAAACTTCTTCTAAGTTTGGTATGTATATGGAACATGCGCCATATCTATCAAACTCTATCTCTATGCTCTGAGGGTTGGTGGCTCCCAGCTCTCTCTGATCTATGGTGTGAGGCTGAGGATCTTGGAACGGTATTCCGTGTGTGGCTCCTCAATATACTCATCTCATAGTTACGCTCTTGAGATCTCTGTAGATTGGCTATCAACTTCTCCTCTCTTTCTTTACATAATCTCAGTTCTTGTTGTACACATAGGAAGATATCTACATGTCTTTCAGGATCCCTTTGTCCTATAAGGGACTCTCACTCACTAGCTGGTAGTCGGTAGGATATGCACATATCCTTTAGAACCTTAGATAAAAAATTCCTCCACTCTGCTACGCTCGCTACAAAAATTCAATAACTTTCTTTCAATACTTTTTCTAGAAAAACATTCATTCAAAACATTCTAACTAAATTACATATGTCATACCTGGATCTCCCTCTTGAGTATCACCAAAGGAACTCGATGGTGGGGGCATGGAGTGGCTACTCTCTCCTCTCTCACTGTGTCTGGGTCTAGGTGGTGGTGTCTCTATGTGGGCTCAGGGAGTTCATCATGATCTCAAGGGTGAAATATAGACTGCATGATCACCGATACCTGTATTATTGCTAGGGGGTATTTCCTCTTCCCTCTCCTCAGCTCTTTCCTCCTCCATGGGATCCGCCTTAGGAATGGGCTCCTCCCCATGATCCTCCTCCTCCTCCTCCTCTGATATGTCACCACCTAAGTGCATCCTCTCTGAAAGACCTGGATCACCTGTAGGGTAGTCATCGGGGAAGATAGGATGGGTCCCATGTAAACTCCAATATTTGATATAATCTTTGCTAGCACCCACATAGGATGTCTCAGGGGCTACCTCTGTATCCTTGGTCTTATCTGTCTCACTATCTACAATGTTTGCTACTATAGTTCAGCGTATGGTGCCAGGTCTCTGATAGTACCTCGTCGGGTATGCGTATCGAGGAACTATCTGGGGGACCCCCTGTATTAGACCAAACTGTCGCATCACCCTATCATAGTAATATGGAATCACGACATGATTGGTGGGACCCTCTAGAAGCTTGCACCGTTGTGAGTATCTCAACTGATGTTGAGTATCTGGCCACTCTATCATTTGATAGTAAGGTCTCCATATCACATCTATACTTGGTACATCATCAAGGCATACTCTCCAAAAGAGGATATCTCTGTACTGCCAAACATCTGCTAGAGGATATGCAAAGGTTCTTGGTGTGCTTGCATATATCATCACTAGAACACCCTGTAGTCGTGTACCTGTGTAGTGCTCAAACATCCAAACCTGTAACAAGGTGCATACTATAAGACTCTCCCGCTGATATCTCACTAGCTAACTCAACTCATGGTAAAGATGTGCTAACATGCTACGCCCCCATGAGAAAACAACTCTATCACCCTCCATCCTACGCACGAGGTCAGTAAATGGTGCTAATAAAATGGTACCCTTCGTGTTGGGTATAACAACCAATGAGAGTATACATAGCATCACTTTCTGTACCAAAGGTGTCGGACCTACTAGTATGGATGATAAGGTGATCTGATCTGACCGGGTCCTCATTTGTGGTACCCATCCCAAACAATACTCTCCATCTCTGAACACCTTGGGTGGACTCTGTAGTCCTCTCAGTCTGATAGGCTCACCTCAGACTGGAAGTTGTAGGATCTTGTACACATCCTCCAACGTGATTGTGATCTCCCCTGATGGAAGATGGAAGGAACGAGTATCCTTATCCCACCTCTCTACCATGGAAGAAATCATGGACTGATGGAACCTCATCTGTGGTAGGAATGCTACCCAGTATAATCTAACATCTCTCAAAATTTTTATCTCATCTGTCTATAACTCAGACATGCTCTCTTTGACAGTCAATAGTAACCCTCTGAAGGGATGCTCTCAAAGATAGACAGGGTCCTGTAAGCACAGAAAGATATCATATCAATACTCTATCATCAAGAAAATACTATACCAACTTGATCTGGTCAAGGTCAAACTTTTTGGGTCAGAGTCAACCTTTTTGGGTCAAGGTCAACCTTTTTGGGTCAGGGTCAACCTTTGTGGATAAGGGTCAACATTCACCCCAAAAGGACCGAACCTTCCCAGTTAGGGTCAACCTTAGAAGGTCAAGGTTGACATAACTGGGTTAGGGTTGACCTTTCTGGACTAGGGTTGACCTTCCCTATAAAAACATAAAATTTTCAATCTTAAATATCAAAATAGAAAACCTACCTCAGGCAGTGGCTATCCACTGGCCAGGCACTCTCTCAAGACCTCCATACGGCTCGCTCAAAATTCTCCTCTCTTCAACATCTTGTATCCTTTTCCACCTTCTAAAAATGGTTAAATGAGGAGGTAAGTGTCTCTTTCTCTTATTTATAAGCTTCAAATTAGGGTTTTATTAGGATTTTTCTTAGGGTTTCATTTAAATTTACTTAGGTCAAATTCAAATTTCCTTTTACATTCATTTAGACAGACATTCACTCTCTTCATCATAACTTGAGTTTGGTAGCTCTATTTTCAGTGTCGTCAGAGGAGTTGGAATTTTGATTTAGATACCTAACCTCTTGAGTTAGTTTAGGAAGGTTTAGGAACCTTCTAACTAGTTTAGGAAAATAGTTTTCAATAAACTGCATATTTAGTGTATAGAATTTACCTTATCACCCTGTTTCACCTTTCAAGAATTAGTAAGCCAAAATATGCGGGGGCATAAGGGGATTTATACACTTCTCAAGATAATTATAGTAAGGCTTAGGTACTCTATGGATTTTTAACCTGGTGTACTGTAATTTTCAGGTACTAATGGTTTCTTGCAGGGTCTCTACATTGAGGACTTGGCTATATCTTTTTTACTTTCTGATGTTTCCTTACTTTAGCTTACATACTCACGTAGTGTCATATCTAAGATAAAGTGGGGGCTAAATGTATCATCTTAAAATGGAAGAACTTCCATTTTGGTATGTTTAGCACCTTCATTTAGTGCACTTGCATATTAGATTTGCATTTAGGATACATTTGTGTTTGATTCTTCATGATTAGGTGAAATTAGGGTTAGGATCTTATGGATTCTCCTCGATTTCCCTCTCCATGACTCTCTTATTCTAGGTATGACCTATGTTTGGGCCCTCCTATACCTCATAATACTCTCTCTAGGCCTCTAGGCCTTCTTCCCAGCATTCTGGAATGATCCATCACCTTCCTAGGTCCCCGGTTGACTTGAAAATCTCACTTACACCACTAGGTGACCTGACTGGAACTTCAGGTCAGGGTTGAAATTGACCCTGACCTAGGTTAGGGTTGAAGTCGACCTTGACCTAGGTCAAGGGTGAGTTCAACCTTGACCTAGGTCAAGGGTGAGGTCAACATAGACCTCTGTCAGGTGTTGGTCCCCGCTTTCAATTCCAGAGCTTATCGGGGTTCTAAACTTAAAATGGGTCCCTGGGTTCAGATGCGGAAGTGTTTTCTCCAATATAAAATTTAATTCATTACCTCCTTGGTTGGTGATTTTGATTGGACCATAATTCAAGGTGAAATTTGAGTTTGGGTCCCTCACATTGCCCTAGGAGACCTATATTGAGATCTCTATATAAACACTCTCTTTTGCCTTCATTTGATCATGAAACAAAATCGAGAGATGACATGATGCAATGATGATGCAAATAAGCAAGAGGATGATATAGAAGGACAAATATATGAGGACATGTTGATAGATTCAAGAATTTTTATGGACAAGCTATTATAGATCTTCATTGAAACAAGAAGGTGCTCTCTTCTATTAGATCTACCATTCTCAACATTCAAGCATTCAAAAGGACATTATCATGGGGTAACAATTACGGATTGTGAGTTGGTAGGAGAAATTTAGCCTTGGGGGCTTGGTATGCTTTCTTTATCATATTCAAATCTATGTATTGCTTCCTCATTTCCATGTTATGTTAGGATTATTAATCTAGAAGATTAGATCTTGCTATTACATGTTCAAAGACTCTTTTCAAAGAGAAAACACACACACACATACATTCTATATTCGGCTATTCATGGAGGTGGAGATCACCAAAATGGGGGTTTGTCTAAGGAAAAACCCTATATAGCCACCCCAAAACCCTCTTTTCAGATATTTGCAGGTGTTTTTTTCAAGAGTTACAGGTACACAATAGGGGATCTGAGACCAGATTTGGATACCCTTTTTAGCGAACTATTGGGATCTGAAAATAGATTTTTTGTCAAGGTAGCACAGGGCAGGGTCGAGATTATTGGGTCAGGGGTGACATTTTTGGGTCAAGGTCAACCTTTTTCATAAGATGGTGTCGGATCAGAAAAGGATTTCTAGGTTTTGTTCCTCTCCATGTTTAGGTTCCAGATCATACTTTAGATTTTCTAGAAACATAGTACAGACCTCAGAAAACAACATTCTTCAAATCCGCTATGATATGAGGTCGGTATTTTACTCCATAAGTTCTTTACAAGTATTCTCAATCCCTTAACATAATAATTAAGTGTATAAGACTAAAATTGGACTTAGGGTCTATTTTCATATGCAATTCCTATTATCAAGAAGTTTTCCTGTTCAATCCAAATTTTAGATCTTACAGACCCCTACGAAGTCTCTATGACCCCTTTCGACACATTGGAACACTCAAGTGTGTCCCAAAGGATTGTAGGATCCCTTCAAACACAATTGAGTGTTCCAATGTGTTCTAGGGGGTCACAAAGGGACTTAAGAGATCGTAGTATACTTTATCATGCGTTAGGAACCCTAGGAAGTCCCCATGACCCCTTTCAACACATTGAAACAATCAAGTGTGTCCTAAGGGGTCCTACGATCTCTTGGGACACACTTGAGCATTCCAATGTGTTGAAAGGGGTCATGGGGACATCCTAGGGGTCCTAGTATGCCTTATCATGTGTTAGGACCCCTAGGAAGTCCCCATGACCCCTTTAGCCACATTTCATCACTCAAGTGGGTCTGAAGAGGTCGTAGGACAACTTGGGACACATTTGAGTGTTCCAATGTGTTGAAAGGGGTCATGGGGACTTCCTAGAGGTCCTAGTACACCTTATCACGTGTTAGGACCCCTAGAAAGTCCCTATGACCCCTTTTGACATATTAGAACACTCAAGTGTGTCCCAAGAGGTCGTATGATCCCTTGAGACACAATTGAGTGTTCCAATGTGTCAAAATGGGTCATGGGGACTTCCTAGGGGTCCTAGTACACCGTATCATGTATTAAGACCCCTAGGAAGTCCCCATGACCTCTTTCGACACATTGAAACAATCAAGTGTGTCCCAAGGGGTCCTACGACCTCTTAGGACACACTTAAGCATTCTAATGTGTTGAAAGGGGTCATGGGGACTTCATAAGGGTCCTAGTATGCCTTATCATATGTTAGGACCCCTAGGAAGTCCCCATGACCCCTTTTGACACATTTAAACAATCAAATGTGTCCCAAGGGGTCCTACAACCTCTTGGAACACACTTGAGCATTCAAATGTGTTGAAATAAGTCATGGGGACTTCCAAGGGGTCCTAGTATGCCTTATCACACGTTAGGATCCAAGGAAATCCCCATGACCCCTTTTGACACATTTAAACAATCCAATGTGTCCCAATGGGTCCTACAACCTCGTGGGACACACTTGAG
Source organism: Thuja plicata (assembly GCA_018584345.1). Lineage (NCBI taxonomy): Eukaryota > Viridiplantae > Streptophyta > Pinopsida > Cupressales > Cupressaceae > Thuja > Thuja plicata. The sequence goes on along the minus strand of MU225796.1, from coordinate 88,440 downwards.
TGATCCAATGTGTTGAAAGGGGTCATGGGGACTTCCTAGGGGTCCTAGTACACCTTATCACATGTTAGTATCCCTAGGAAGTCCCTATGACCCCTTTTGACACATTGGAACACTCAAGTGTGTCTCAAGAGGTTGTAGGACCCCTTTGGACACAATTGAGTGTTCCAATATTTTCTTGGGGGTCACAGAGGGACCTAAGGGGTCCTGGTACATTTTATCATGCATTAGGACTCCTAGGAAGTCCCCATGACCCCTTTCAACATATTGAAACAATCAAATGTGTCCCAAGGGGTCCTACAACCTCTTGGGACACACTTGAGCATTTCCATGTGTTGAAAGGGGTCATGGGGACTTTCTAGGGGTCATAGTAGACCTTATTATGTGTTAGGACCCCTAGGAAGTCCCCATGACCCCTTTC
>MU225796.1:29391-77019 GCA_018584345.1 Thuja plicata | reverse complement strand
AAATTCTAGTGACAAACCCATTCCACCCATAGAGTCACTATAACACTCGCAACCACGCTTGACCCAAGTGTCCCCAAGGTCCACTAAGCATGATTGGGAAGTGATCTTCCATGGCTCATATGTCTGACCTCATGAGAGTTATCGACAAACCGTCAGGGGATACAAGATTTTGTTAGTGAGGTATACAAAACAATCTCCCGGTTTTGGGCGATTCAACTTCGTTTGCGTTTGGCAAGGCAATCTCAGTCGATGCCAAAACTTGTAGTGAGGGTCAGTTGAAAGTAGCTCCATAGTGTATCTTTCAAATTGTCAATCCTAGCATCAAACCATATATTCCATCAGCTTTTGCTGGCCGGGTAAATGTTAGTAACAAACCCATTCCATCCACGAAGTCACTAGTACACTCGATCCAAGTGTCCCCAAGGTGCATTAAGCATGATTGGGCAATGATCTTCCAAGGCTCGTATCTTGGACCTCGTGAGAGGTATCAATAAACCGCTAGGGGCTGTGAGATTGTGTTTCTGAGGTCTACAACAACCTCTCCCATTTTTGGGCAATTCAACTTCATTTGCGTTTGGAAAGGCAATCTCAGTCGATGCCAAAACTTGCAGTGAGGGTTAGTTGAAAGTAGCTCCGTAGTGTATCTTTCAAAATGTCTATCCTGACATCGAATCGTATGTTACATTGGCTTTGTTTGGCTGAGTAAATGCCAGTGGAAAACCCATTCCACCCATGGAGTCACTAGAACGCTCACGACCATGCTCGACCCAAGTGTCCCCATGGTGCACTAAGCACGATTAGGCATCAATATTCCAAGGCTTGTATTTCATACCTCATGAGAGGTATCAAAAAACTATTAGGGGCTACGGGATTGTGTTGCCAAGTTCTACAACAACCTCTCCCAGTTTTGGGCGATTTGACTTTGTTTGCATTTGGCAAGGGAATCTCAGTCGATGCCAAAACTTGCAGTGAGGGTCAGTTGAAAGTAACTCCGTAGTGTATCTTTCAAACTGTCCATCCTCGAATCGAACCATCTGCTCCATCAACTCTGGTTGGCCGGGTAAATGCAATGAAAAACCAATTCCACCCACGGAGCCACTGGAACTCTTGCGACCACGCTTGACCCAAGTGTCCCCAAGGTATGTGACTAAGGACAAACAAATTTTGAGCATGATGTTACAAAACAATGTGGGTTGAGTTTGACATATGTTATATAACTTGATAAAGGATATCTAAAACAATTATTAGTTTTGGAATTCGTTTGGAAAGTTTTGGAGAAAATAACCCAAAACAGTCGCTGCTGAACTTTTTGGAGAAAACAACCAAAAACAGTCTAGAAATTGATGTACTATTGAAGGAAGGATTTGGGTATTGTTACAAAACAAAGGAGAATTTGAGTGATCTCGGTAATTTATTACATCTATTATAAAAAATTCAAATCAATTGACATATAACTTTAACAAGATATAATTTAAATCATAATGATAATCAAATATAACTTCAAAATATAACTTCAATTTATAACAATCACAATCATAGTCAAGATATAACTTCACCATTCAATTCCATAAAGATGAATAATAAACGTGTATACAAAAGATGACACAAATTTATAACATAAAAATGAAAATTGTCTATATATAGAAAGTATCAAAAGTATCAAAAGTATCTCCATATAAAAATATGACACATGCCATTTAAAAATGTCTACAAAATCAATGTTTCAAGGTGTACAATGTGGCATATATGCCATCTCAAAATGTGCCAAGTGGCATCTCTAAATGACCACAACTAAAACTACATCCTATGTCGTAGGGGGATCATCAAAATGTAGCCTCTTTAAAGAACTATTTGGCTCTGATTGATCCTGCATAAAAAATGAGTTCAATCCCAAGTTAGATTGCTTAGTTTATATGATTTGTACATATATATAATTCATAATTAAAAAACTAATTTAAATATAAATTATAACTGAATACAAACATCTGTACCTAGCCTCTCGGTCGCCTACCATGATCAGGTGTCCTAACATAGGCCTTTGGTAGTGAAGGGACAATGCCACCACTACCAACTCTGACCTATAAATATATATTTGCAATAATGAGATTAGTAGAGTGGTGCAGGGGCCCAAGGTGCAACATAGAGTAATAAATTTACAAAATAGGATGATAGCATAATAAAATTAAAAATTGATTAAACTAAAATTAAAACTTACGTCCATAGATCTCTCCTCTGGAATAGTGGGTTGGGTCAACAAAGATATGAAAGATTCTTATGGGGCCTCCCTCGCACTGGGAGTAACCTATGAGAGTCAAAAAGATAGTCAATTATATATAAATTTACTTCATCATAACAACCTTGGTTACAAAATACAAATAACAATATGTAAATCTATGTACAATTGGGCTATCACTCCGAATCGAGATGCCTGTCAACCTAGGCTCCTGAACCTGTGTCAGGACATCGTCAAGAACCACACCTTATACAATAAAGTGCATGTAAAATATTTATTAATACACACAAGTGGAATATACATATGCATGCATAATTAATCTTAAGCAATTAATTACCTTTCCTTTATCGACACATGAAGAAGGAACCCCCTCATGCCCCCCACTGATATCACCTGATACCTGCAAGAGTACAATAAGATGACAATATATTAGTAAATGTATGAATTTTATTGCTCTAATTGATAGAGATTTAAGCATGTACACCAAATGATATAAAAAAACTAATGGGTACATAATTTATAATATACCGTATAGGTGTCAAGGCCAAATGAAATAGCCAAAATTATGGAGTCATCCACCTGTCTCAACTCCTCCTCTGTCATCGAATGAACATAAATTGACCAAACATATATACATAAGTGCATGCAGTCATTAAAACTAATCTAAACAAATAAATTATTTTTAAATTAAATAAGTCATGTGAAAAATTTATTTATAATGTTTACCCTTACCGTATCAATAGGACTCCATGGCTTTGCGTACCCCTCCTCGGCACTCTCATGAAACACATATGATCCATGAGGTGTTGCAGCCTCTGTAGCTATGTCTCCTATATCCTCCTCATCAATAACATATTGATATGTATCAGCATCAGTAAGTGGTCTGAGGCACAAATTCTTGCACATAATGCAAGTATGGGGCACGCATACATGTGAACTACTGCCAGATGTTGATGCGCCAACATCATCCACACCAAGAGGCAATAATGACCTGCTCTGCACGATCAACTAATCACTCAACATGTGAATGGCCCTAATACTCTGTAAGGCAGGCTCTGCAATGATATCAGGATGTTGCACTAGAGGAGGGCGTGCAATATCAGTGGGGCAGACAAAGGTAGTGGCCTTTTTGCATTGGGAAAATGGCCTAGTCTGAGGAGCTCCTCCACCTACACCCATGTTGGGCCTCATGCTCCAATAATTTACATTGTGACCAAGTACAAACTCATCATACAATTTTTTTATAAAATAGAAAGGGAGCTCCAAATTGCTATGGGGTGGTTTATATAAAACCATCCACTAGCAATCCCAAAACTGTGTATGCATTGCATCATTTGTGCACCATTTAATTGATAATTTGGGCTTTTTGGGGTCAAATTTTAATCCGGTTTTATGATTCACAAAAAGGGAGGACATATCTTCTTTAGTTATATTAAGGGCCGCAACCCCATCATGGTCAAGCCCGTCATCAAATTGGGCATGCATATCATCACGCCAATGAGGAGCAACATTATGTTGCTGTGTAAGTGTGTCAATAATAGTATTTAGGGTGGAAAGCATGGGACCTAATGTAGGTATATTCTGATATGTGCTTTGGAACCCCCGTATAGTGTTCAAATTATCTTGTATTAAATCCTCTAAAGATCGAGGGTTTTGAAGCAATTCTAGATTGTTTTGGGGATCATTATTTGGTGGGGAGGGTTATTTTCTTCATTGTTGTCAGCCATACCTGATTAACTAAAAAATAAAAATATATTTCAATTTGATTTCATATATTATTAAAAAAATAAATACAAAACCCTATTTCAACCAAAAAAACTTCATTTAACATCAAAATGAAATAAATTAATCAAAACATACCAAGAATTTACTTACCGTATATACTACGGAGTTGAATTTGTTGTTAGAGAAATCAAGTACCCAAAAATATCGAGTATAGGATATATAGAGCCTTTTTCCAATCCTAAAACAATGAGAGAAATGAGGAAAATAGCTTGCGGGTTTTGATTTATGCCATAGGTTTCGGGTACCCGATATTTTTAGGTACCCGATTAGGCTTGTGCTTTGGTGTTAGGTTTGCCCAAGTGTACTGACACCCAGGCCTACTAAAAAGTCAACAAACATTTTCATGCACTTTTGGACGAGTGAAAAGTGGATTTTTTTCACATCACCACTTTTTGGCCCCTCATGATCTTGCACATACCCACCATTGCAGATGTAGGTGTGCGCAATATCACAAGAATTCTAGGGGATTCTAGGGAGGAAAGGAGATTTTGGCAATGTATGTATGAGCGAGATGTACCATGAGAGTCGTGGGAACTCAGCTACATAGCTTCTTCTAGTAGAGCACACTCCATGTGGACACAAAGCAGCAGGGGAGTATGGGGACCAAGGGAGCGACCTAGATTAGGTTAGGTATGACAATAGACATGAGGAGCTTCATCCTTTAGAAAAGTCAGAGATCAGGAGGACCGAGAGAGCAGAGGCTGACACGAGGCTCTCTCTAGAAGAGAGTCATTTTTGATAGACATGCTATAGATCACGAGCCTATGGGTGTTAGTGTATATAGACACCTTGATTTTTGTACTCTGATACTTTTTGAGATATATATGATATGTATCTAATTTATGATGATTTTTCTGATGTACATGATGGATACTTATGCACATGATTTTACTTTTTCTTCTATATGACGATGCTCAGATATTGCAATGCATTTCCTTTCTATGTAGTATATATATGTATGATGCAACATTATTTTTTTGGAATTTTGTAGTTTGTAGAACTGTATGAATGTAAAATGCAAATGTATTTTCGAATTTTCTTGTTTTTAAATGTATGGATGTAGGATGCACATATTTTTGGAGTTATCTTTTTATAAATGCATGTATGCAGGATGCACATGTGTTTTTTGATGTACCAGAATACTATACCAAGGTGATTACGAGGAATGATTAAAGAAATGATAGCAAAAAGTGGAAATTAGATGAAGAAATGTTAGTAAGAGGATTTTTTTTTGCTTTCATAAGTTCATTTATGTCATAAGAGCTTATTTTGATATGGAAAACCGGATGCAACACATCGTGGCATAAAGATCCAGAGAGAGAAAGCAATCCTTTTGCGTGAACAAACACAATGCAGACATAAAATGATCTCATCCATCCTGAAGCATATAGAAGGCATGCCCCATAATTTCATGAGAACATTAAACAAATAGAAGAAAAAACAAAATCGATCATGAACCATCTCGACAACGCTCATAAATTCAATAATATCATTGAGTACAATAGGACCATGACCAAATAAAATCAATAAAAGATAAAACACTCATTGAAACATGTGAGCCAACAACCATTCTGATCTTCTTGCTACTTGCATTTAGTGTTTTGTTTGATAGTTTGGTTTTTTGATTGACTGATTGGATGATTGGACTGATAGGTTGGGTAGTTTGATTGGTTGATATTAGAGATCGAAAGATCGAACAAGGCCAACTAGAATAAGTGTTGAGTCACATGATCCAAATTGTGTTTGATAAAACATGATTTCATTAAGCCCATTGCGATGAGTCTTCCACTGATGTCTGCATGTGTGATGATTATGCCACAAAAGAAAGACGAGTATGTACAAATTGATTACAAATTTTGAAGAGACTTTTTTAATTTTTAGGGTTTTTTAGATATTTGAATTTTTTGTGATGAACTTTTTTCAGGACTTCTTACAATTTTTAGAAAATTTTCAGGTCTTTTTATGCTTTTTAGGGACTTTTTCATGATTTTTTACAATTTTTAGAGATTGTTTTAGCATCATATGTGATTTTTATGGTCTTTTTTCAGGATCATATACAAATTTTTATGATTTTTTTTAGGACATTATTAGAATCTTTTTAGAACATTATGCAAATTTTTAGGATTTTTTCAGCTTCCTATTTGGATTTTTAGGTTTTTCAGGACATTAAGATATTTACAAGTTGTTATCTCCAATCTGATAAGCGAGGAAACCCATGGATCAACCACATTCAAGGTCTTGCACCCAGTTCAAATTCAAATTCAATCATTGCAAGGAATCTACCCCTAGATATAACACATATTATATACAAAGGCCAGAGATATATAGACTGGGTGTGCCAAGGAAAAGACAAAGAATATCAACCAGTTTACTAGGTTTTCATCAAGACAACCACATTTTTTCTTTTTTCTTTTCTTTTCTTTTTTTCTTTTTTCATTTTTTAAAATATTTTTTGAAAAACATTTTTCAATTTTTTTTCACGAACTTTTTACAAATTTTTTGGTATTTTTCTCAGGAACTTTTTTCAAATTTTTTGGTATTTTTTTAGGATCAAGTGTAGTACTTGTAGAGGTGCATGTTGTTCACTTCTTCTGACAATGGTTCTCCCTCTGGTGTTGCAAGTTGATAGACTCTGGACCCATATGTTGTGGTAACTATATAGGGTCCTTCCTAGTTTGGTTCAAATTTTCTAGGCTTCTCTCGATGTTGCTGGGTTTTGTAACTCATTTTCAGAACCAAATCTCCGATCTCAAAATGACAAACTTGGACGTCCTTGTTGTAGCTCATTTTGAGACAGTTTTGATATGCTTGCAAGTGGACTAAGGTGACTTATTTCCGCTCATCTAGCATTTCAAGCTCATGTAACCTGGAAATCCTGTATTGCTCATCATCAACAATGTGTTGCAGACATACTCTTAGTTAATTTAGTATTGCATCATTGATGAGGATACAGTTTATTCTTGTCCATATTTTCTCTCTTGTCTTTGTGCTATTCATTAGCCTCTAGATCCTTGATTCATTTTTATATGTAAATTCTTACAGTATTGACTCTATATTGGTGCTTGGCTAGTAAAAAATCTTCACCCAAGACCTTCTGGATGGCATGGACTACCAACCCATGCTTGAGATTAAAGAACTCTCATAATCTCTTCTTAGCAACCTCTCCTAAGAACAACATTTATCATTTTTGGCATATAAGACACATAGGGTAATCCATATTCTTAGAGTCAGACACAAACAAAGGCTGTAAAATGCTCAAAATTAGTAAATTCTTGAACCATCAAGGAACCTAGTTATATATTGCAAACTGACATTCATTATAATGCATTGCATCATTTTATGATCAACCCTAACTGGCCTTTGGTAATGTGTCAACCTTAAAAATTTGTGAGAAAGTACCATCACATTTTATTTGCACAAGCACACCACACAATTATTGTCCTCCCATCTTGATGTTTCCATCGTCGTTCATCATGTCATCCATCTTCCCCTTACCAAAGTTACTAGGAAATATTTGTTGGATTTCTCATAATCTCTCATAAATATTATATGATAATGATTAAATATGTCTCGTGCCAAGGTGGGATTAAAACTATCATTCATCACCCTTGCTATTAATATCTGCACTAGCCCACATAAAAATCATGTTTTTGGTTGCATCATCTAAGGCCACCATCTACATCACAACTGACTTGGCTAAATAATTAGCCTCCTAATTGCCTTCCCAATAGATATGGGAAACCTTTAGCTCTCCCTAAATCTATGAAGGAATGGATTGGCTTTAACCACTTTTCCCTTTTCTAGTTGGGATTCAAATTCATCTTGAAATTGTTCTTAAAGTTTAAAAATTGTCCATACAAATCCAATAATTTTCAGAATACCCAAAATTATCCATCGTATTTAATTGGATTGATTGATATGTGAATTCCATGACATGGATTTTACACAAAAAGTTAGTACAATGTGAAACACCACAATGTTATATTACTTTGAAAGTGGAGATCATAACTTAATGAATTTACCTATATGTGAATCACTAAATTAAATGTCATGTTAGAAAATCATTTCCAATCACAATACTCTCATGAAAATGTGCTTTGTTACTAAACAACCAAAAACAAGTATGTTAAAAATGTTGAAATCAATCCATCCTACTACTTCATTGTTTCTACTTGGAGAAGAGTCCAAAAAAGGGTAATACATTTCAATCATGCAACATAAATTAAAATGTAGATCATATTTTGACCACTTATATGACTTTTGATTTGTTTTATTTTACCTTTCACAATCAATTACAAGCATTGGATCAAAGGACACATCATTTGACAAATTAAATCAAAACTTACTGAAAAATTACCTATATGTGAATTAGTATGGAAGTGTTCAAGCAGTAAATCCTTTGAAAATTGAAACAGTAACAAGTGTTTTTGATTAACATGGCATGAAAAAGATCATTAAAATAAAGTGACAAATCTTCATTTTTTGAATGACATATAATTCAGGAAAGGAGACATCCAACATGTCTCCAATAGAGCAATATCATAGTGTTTAGACTCAGACTTGTCCAAAAATTAATAATAATTTTTTTAAATTTAAATATGAATTTGGTTAAAACACTTGTATAAGACTTTGTAATATTTGATGATAATGCACTTTATGATGATTAAGGGACACCCTAAACAAATAGAAGCCTTCCCTAGTGTTTACCCACCCATCTTAATGTGTTGGTATATTTGGTTTTGTTCCATGATGCACAAAATTGGATAAATGCTTCTTTCCACGTTTGCACTACTTTCCACTAACAATTTTGCAAGAATGCATTTGACGCTAGAACAGTCAGACAATGTTGATTTGATCAAAACTAAAATAGGTTTGTTTGAAGGTATAGACAAAGCAGTCATATTTGCCATGAGCTACCGGAATGACCTCATCATAGTTTAGTAGTTTTTTACTTTTAGGGTTTATTAGAGACTACCCCGAATATTGCACTCTAGAAGGAACAAGTGATATGGCCAATGAAAAGAGGCATTCAATAGCATTTACCTACTCACCTTAAGGTGTCCAAACTTCCCATTTGTCAAAACTATTAATAATTTTGTATTTTTTGTTCTTAGAACTCTTTAGAGAATACTCCAAATAATACAACTTAAAATGATTGAGTAACTTGAAGAACAAAAAGAAACCTTCCCTAACACTTAACTACCCAAATTAGAATTTACAACTAATTTATTAAAATAGATAACAATAAAATAAAAATAAATATAATACCAAACATCAATTTTCATTAAAAACATATATCACTTACAATGGTATTATATCATACAAAATAATCTTAATTAAAATGGGTCCATAACATAAGGGAAAAAAGGTAAATGACTAGTCAAATTAGAAAAAGGACGCGGCTAAGCTCCCTACAAAATGTAGGGTTGATCAAATTTTAGAAACCAGAGTGAAATTTCCAGCATATGTTCTTCATGATCTTATTTTGTAGTAGAAAACCACAAATCTTTTTCAAAAAATTCATTTGTAAATTTGAAAAAAAATTAAAAACTTTGATTTTTTAATTTTTTTTTCCAAAGTGGCTCCCACAATCAACCCAAGATAAGGACAATTCTGGGTGCGCAACTCCAGTATTAGAGACAAATTTCTTGTTTCAATTGTGGTACGAAACCAACCAGCAATTCTGTATAATCTGCCACGGATCATGACTTATTGTAAGTAACGCTGGCACAACCTTCGTTGGGTTGTTCACAGACAATCCTCTCCCTTTCTTCGCCTTCACCGCTAATCCCTATGCTACCTTCTTTTTATTCTCACCGTCCATCTTTCCATCAACGTTGGAATTGGCTTTTGGCTTCAAGTTCAATTTCAATTGCTATTCTACACCTCCAAAATTTATGAAGTTAGCAATCCTTCTCCACAGAGTGGCTTACAGACTAGAACAATTTACCACGTCGGATTGAATCCTGCAGATTTTGTTGGTCCCATGCTCAATCACACTATGAAGAGTCCTAAGCGACTCTATCGAATTTGGAAAGGCAGAAATGTAATGTGCAATCTCAACTCTGTTTTTAACGGTTTTGCAGTTTGATATTCTTTCTTTTTTGAGGGTGATCTATGGATGTTTCAAGTTCTGGTCAATAGTATTGTGAGTTCTGAAATAGGAAAAGCTTAAAAATAATGGGTATGTATACACAGTTGGAGTAATGGGTAGGTATACACACTTGAATTCATTTGAATTCAGAAACAAAAGCATTAATTTATTATGGATTGTGAAAATCTATTCTCTTTAATATTATGTATTGTTATAATTGTGATTCATTCATTTACTTATGTTTCATGAATAGTGGTTTACAAGAATCCATCTCTTATAAGAATGAATGATATATTAGTACTCATTAAGGTAATGTTCAAAGAGGTGAAAACATTAGACACCTAATTTTTAAGTCAAACTTATTGATCTATATGTTTCATGAGTAGTTCAAAACAACCCATCTTTCATACATCATTGCTTCTAGATGATACTTAAAGAAGCAAAACATTGAATTTTTTAGGAGCTTCTCCCATCACAATACTACTCCAACTCAAATACACTTAATCATAAAACTTCTCCCAAAATTAAAACCACTTAATTTACTATTCTATTTACAAAACTATCAACAATATTATCTCTGATTATAGAACCTTTTTCTAAAAACAAACTTCCTTAATTTAATACCCAGCTTTATCTTTGACAGAGCGGTTCTCTTCATTTCCGGATTTTAGCTAGAAAATCATTTGGGTGCTTGGTAATTGGAAGGCACCATAACCAGTCGACCAGGTGCCAATCTGCATTCAAAATATGACGTATGCCATTAACAAAGAATTGTATGTCAAAATCCATTTAAAAAAAAAAATGTGATAGAGACGGAATTAGAGTTATACAGTCGATGCGGCCATGAAATTTCAATCCTCGACACTTCGATATTACCTACGAAGTTTGTCATCTTATTATGTACAAAATTCCAGAATTGGAGCGCCTCGTAAGAAAGACAAAATACAGCACATTGGGGACGGGGAAACTAGTTTGATAAAGCATGGCTAAAATTTATTATCTTTTTATAATCTGAACGGTAAACGATTCATAATCATCTTCTCCTTAATAAATTATAAAATATGATGCAAAATGTTTAATAAATTAAAAAATATGATGAAAAATGTTAAAACAAGTATAAATGTTTTGATTTTTATATATAATAATAAGAATTTTTTTTCACTGTTTTTTAGAAAGAGGGGTAAGTAAATGTTTTGACTGGAGTTATCAACTAGTGAGGTCACAAATGAAGGACCTCATTCCCAATAACAACACAAAAATTTAATCATCACAACATGCTATTATCCACTATAATTTATCACTTTATTTATTAATTATACTCCTAATTTTTTATTTATATTAATTAAGTAATCTGAAGTTTTGTTGTATATTTTTAAAAAAAATTGATTAAAGTAAAATTATATAAGTAAGATAGAATCTGAAATTTTTATGGATATTGTAATACAATTGGGTCTTCCATGAATGATTGAATCTTTATTTTTCTTTCACCTCCTCTAACTGTCAATATTTAAAAAAGTTTTATTTAAAAATATAAAGATATATCAATATCAAAGTCATCATCTTGAATTGATATGATAAGTGTCTTATGTCTTGATATTGACATCTCTTAATTTTTTTAAATATATGTGTTTTAAGATATTTATATGAGTATATTTTTAATAGAATATTTAGTGCCTTTTATAGGGGCCTCATCACCTTTCAATTGCGAAGGTTATTGTATGTGACTCACATCTCATACAATTTATTTGCGAGAATATTACTTTAACTAATGATATACCAATGGGGGATATTGTGGCTATTGGCCCCTCTTGCCCAAAGCATCATGGTCATTTGGACCAACTAAGACTCCAACTTGGGACCTTCGATTTGTTGTTATAGTGCTCTACTAACTGAGCTATTGGACCCTTTTGACCAGCCCATCTTAGGTCTAGGTGTGGCTTATTTCCAAAACTTCTTGCTTTCCCCATTCATCACCTACAAGCCTATTACACATTAACATTGGGGTTAGTATCAACCTGACTTTATTATTGGTAAGATGTTGTTAGAGAGATTTGAATCTTATCTCCAATATGAAAATCAATGGATCCTAGAGCTAACCACAACTCCCTTGAATAATTATTGAAAATATATGTATTTTTCTCATTATTGTAATTAATTAAATCTCAAAATGATATATTAAAATTACTACAAGATTAAGATTTATAGAACATTGCATTTCTTGAAGCTTCCAAAAAGAATCATGAAATGAAACCACTAAATAATAATTATGTTTCTTTATAGATTTCTTTAACTTCTTTAGAACATCTAATCACTATTTATATTAAAAAAAAGACTAATCATTATTTAAATATAGATGAATTATTATTACATATTACATATTTATATTTTATTTAATAACAAAAGAAAACTTCTCTCTTTACTAATTAAATTATAATTTTTTAAATCAAAATTATCAAATAATTATAATTTGCTACTTATTAAAGTAACATCATTTGTTACAAAGAAGTGTTATATTTTATTAAATTGTTAAAAAATAGTTTAGAAAGAAAAATTAATTATTTTAAAGTGTATATATATATATATATATATATATATATATATATATATATATTCAAGATTTAGGTGACTTTAAAAAAGGAAGGGAATACGTAGAGTCAGGTAATCAATAGAAGAATTGAGGTAAGCCTAATTTATCAATTCTAATTAATTTAAAATTTACATTACATATTGTTAAAATATTGTTATGGTCTTTTTATATTATAATGTTTAGTTAGTGCAAATTTGGAATACTGTATATAAATATTTATTTATAAAAGAGAGATTTGGTATTTCTAAATCATTTTCAAAATTTAATTTAGAAATACATTGAATAAAATAGTATTTAATAGTTTGTAATATTATTCTACAAATCTTGTTGAAAATATGGAATAGTTAAAAAAAAAGGAGTGCTATAACACCAAATCAATTGAACCAATATAAATTATAATTGATTGATTGGTGCAAAACTAATTGACTAATTGTACACAAGTGATAGTATATACAAATACAATAAACAACTCGAAGGAAGGATGGCACTACTATTCTACTCAGTTAAATGGAGTCTGGACGTATCGTCAGTGCCGCGCCATGCGTTACATTACTCGGAAATCTAAGCATATCTCTATGCATATCTAGGGTTTCCCACATACCCTCTGTGAAAGCCTGCGGTGCTGGCATCTTCCTTTGTTGCATCCCAATCGTATAATTTCCTGTTCACCGGAAACTCCCAGATGGAACGAAAAGCAGAAATCAATTCCAAAACAATGCAAGAAATGAATGAAATCATACATGAAAAATATTCTTTCCATAAACAAAAGATGACATCACACAGGCAGAGACAAGAATTTTTGAACACGGGTTATCCTTCAAGCCATCAATGTACGTTTTGCTGTCTCGCTGGCATTGGCTACAACGGTCATTTGCTCGATTTGGATAGCGAAGAAAAGGGACTCGAATTTAACAGACGCATAGCCATTTTTGCTATATCTAGACGGAAACAAGTAATCCAACAGGTTGAAGAAGTTTGTGACGAATTGGTTGATGAGACTGGTGAGAACATGGTTATTTCTAGAGAACATTTCAAGACCTCATTATAAATAAAATCCTAACCATCTTTTTTTTTAAAATCAATGTTTTATTTTGCTTGTGAAGCGGAATAAATGTATTTTCATAAGATGACATTAAACTCCTGTTTATGCAATCCCCTTAGGCTTTTTAGAAGTGATTCGAAAGGATGCTAGCCTAAATGTGGATCGACGGCTCGAATACTTTTTCTACTGGCCAAAAAATCCAAACAAGGTGTATTATGGGGAGAGTATAAGCCATAGATCTTATAAAACATTTACAAACTTAGCTCACTACTACAGAACTACAGATACAAGGATAAATCAGGTTTGTACTGGTCAGACTAGGGTAGAAGCCACAGTAGATCATATGAAAGATGAGTAGTAGAACGATCTCCAGAGAATTCAAAAAGATATAGGTAATAACAAAACTCTTAAGAGCTTGTGTCAAAAAGATCAGAGTTACTCAAGCAGAAAATGAGAGCTGTGATGGAGAAAAGGGTAAGGTAATCCATCACAGATCTTCGATTAAAAGTCAAACCAAGAAGAAGGCGTGACAAAGACACCACACGAACAACAACTTTTCATAAGGAAGAACTGTTTGAACAATTCAAATTAAAAGTTGTAATTGAAATAAACTTATAAAGAAAGATTGGTTAGAAGAAGCAGGCATTAGAGAACAAATCAAAATTAAACTCCTGATTATGTAATCATGGTAGGCATTTTAGAAGTGATAAGGATGAGAGCCTAAACGTGAATCGACACACTGTATCTAGATTATAAAAACGGAAACCAAATAATGTCTACCACTGGAAATTTGAAAAGCGTTCATGTTTTATCATTTTCTCTCCTTGCTTCCTTGGTTTTGTTTTTTTATGGCAAATCTTATTCCAGGATTGTTTTTAACCAGGTGTACCTTTTTAGTTAGTCCCAAAAACACCCCCTTCATTATGGAGAGCCAAATGGATGCTCTGAATGCCATAAGTCCAAATATCATATTCATAGCTGAAAAACTTGGACTCATCAACTACTTGCCAAGCCAAGCCAAAAAAAAAAAAAAACTGGGCAAAAACTGGGCAACTTAAAAAGTTGTTTAAATTTATTTAGAAATGCATTTTTTTGCAAAATTTAATGAGGAGATCCATCTAATGAGTTAGTAAATGAGTAAACAAAAGAAACAAGTTGAGTCTAGATTTATTTAAATGCAAATTGGGTACAAAATGGCATCCTCATGTGGAATGCTGAGCAACTGATGGGTGGTAACTTGATAGTTTGAAGCAAAATTGAAATAGAAAATTGTCTTTGTAAAACTATAAGTAAATACAACATCAAAATAGTCTACATCTTCCTCTTCCTCTTCCCAAGAGCTTTAGTAAAAACTATGAGAGGGATAGGGGGTCTAGTCCTAGGAATCCTCTATGGTTTTGCCTCCTCACTTGGCACGACTGGGTGTAACTCGGCCTCCACCCTGGATGTAGATGGTGTTGTCGCTGACACGGGTAGTGACTCCTCATCATCCTCAACCTCCCCATACTCCTCAATGTCATCCAATCCCAGTCCAAATCCACCACCTCCTCCATAACCTGCCTCTCCAAATCATAGATCTCATCTTCTATAAACAATGGAGGCTGCTCCGGTGATGCCCAATCACTGTAAAGATCTATGCCATCCAAATCAAGTGGACCAGATGATGTTTCCTCTACCTTCCTTGTGCGCAACTAAAGGTTATATTGCACAAAGACAAGGTCATTAAGGCGTTTCTACGCTTACTTGTTCCTCTTCTTCGTGCGGATGGCCTCAAACAAGCTCCAATTGCACTCACAATTGGATGAACTTACAAGGTTGACATTAGATTCATAGGGCAATTTGTTGCAGATTTGGGACATTTCCACCCCAATTTTGCCACCGAGCATCTACAAAATAAAGTATTGAAGAGTTACAAAGCAAGGTGAAAACATATTTTAATTTTTATTTACTTATCATGCATGCGAAAGAATCCAAAATTCCAAATATTATACCTGAGGTTTGAGTGGTTCTTCCTCTCTTGGCCAAGTCTGAAGAGAATAGCTTGCCCATTGCATTCTAGTAAGTGTCCAATTTAGACACAATGAGGTCTCTCACCTCAACCTTGAGTATCATCCTCTGAATGCATGCAGTGAGGCCCTCCATGGCCTCTTCATTAGGATCCGAGAAGGATAGTGAGAAGCGAAGACAAGGGTTGAGGATGTACCCTACTGCATGAATGGGTTGGCGGAGCTGATTGATCCACCTCTTTTCAATAATTTTCCATATGGGGTAAAATTTGAGGTTGTCCTCCTTGTAGCAATTTTTGATAGACTCCTTGGCCCTATCCATGGTTCATAAAGATACCCCATTGGGGTTTGATCCCCATCTACCCAAGCGGAGAGGTCTAACCAAGGGCTCCGACACCTTCAATTGAAAAGTACAAAAAGACTAATGATAATCATTAAAGTTACAAATTAATAATGAAAGGCTTGAATACAAAAAAAATTAATATTCAAATTTTCAAGTTACCTACACAATCTCTGTAACTTTTTGAGCAAATAGGTTGTCGAAGACAATGTATGCAACGCTCTCTCCTTCGGGCTTCTTCAAATAACTTGAGTCTAGCCATGCTTGACTCACAAACATTTGCTTCAAAGCCGTCAAAGAACTAGGAATACTTTGCAACAATAAGAAAACTATTGCAAACCTTGTGACACCTGCTCTTACCAACTCCTTCCCGTGGGTGTCTTCTCTCATCAAGTGAAGAACCCAAGGGTGATTGTAGATGTATTTTGTGATCTTCCTTAAATCCTTTACAACCGGTCCCACCCAATCTAGTTTTCCTATGTCCTCCAAAAGGTCAAGGACAATGTCGTGTTGCACAAGGTGTCCAAAAAAGTGTACTATGTTTCTCTTGGAGGATTCTACCAGCTGCCACATATGTTGCTGCATTGCCGGTTATTATTTGCATCACATTTTCAATTTCCACCTCCATGATAACTTGCTCTAACATTAGAGCCAAAGTTTCAACAATCTTCACCTTGTTGGAGGTATCCACAGATTACAAGAACACCACATCATTCTTGCAAGAAATAAAAAAATTAATTAACGTGCGGTTTTTGCCATCCATCCACTCATCGTAAAGAATGGTGCAGCCAATTTTTTTCCATTCTATTCGTTGCTCTTCCAACACATCTTTTGCCCTCTCAACTGCATTTGTGAGCAACTTCCAAGTATGAAGTGAAATTAACGTTAATTCACAATTTTGATAATTAAAAAAAAACATAATTCAACAAAACTTGGTAATTACTAATTAAAATAAAAAAGATCATAATTTTAGTCTACACTCTAAAACAATAGGACTA
Organism: Thuja plicata; assembly: GCA_018584345.1. NCBI lineage: Eukaryota > Viridiplantae > Streptophyta > Pinopsida > Cupressales > Cupressaceae > Thuja > Thuja plicata. Next base: position 59,934 of record MU225796.1, on the reverse strand, counting down.
ACCTCCCACTCAAGTTTGCACGAGAAGGCACCTTTTAGCCTTTTCCCACCACAATCATTGCAGTAACCAAATTAAGCCAGTATGAATTTTCTACCACATTGAAAGGGACATGGTTGTGCTCTAGGTTTGTTTTCGTACACAAAATAACCGGCTATAGAGCGCCTCTGTGGCATTGATGGTGGTGCTCTTTTAGAAGTAGCAAAAGTGGTGGCAACGAGGGTAGTGGATTTGTGGATACATAGGCCACGAAGAGAGCGCACTATGCCTTCAAGTGCTGCTTCTTCTTCTTCAAGATTGATTGTAACACCTTGAGATTCAACTATGCTTGTTTTCAAGGATAGTTTTGTTCTTTACTTTTACAAATTTTTCTCTTCTTAGGGAACAAGCAAGACATTAATTTCTCTTTTTGTTTCATCTGTGGTCTTCTCACAGACCCTCGTATCATGCTTTGTGATGCCCGCAATGTGGTATTTCAAGAGGTTTATGCCTCCATATATTAGTTTTTCACACTTGATGCAAGTTACGGTATTATTTTTCGGTCCTTGAAAGGCATACTTCCATGCCCTATCTCTAGCCCCTAAGGATGCGTGCCTACATATCCAGATGGACATGCGTATACTGAGGCACTTGCAGACCCTGAAGCTGACTCAGTTATAGAAGAATCTCTATTTGCCATTATCAATCAGCCTACACATACAAATTGAAACCACAAGTTAATATTTTAATTAAAAAATTAGCAAACAAACTAAATTAGTTTAAATAATTTTAGATATAGTTTAAATTTGAAAAATAAAGGAAAAAAGTGATAGGGTTTGAAAGTTTTAGAAAAAGTTGAGATTCTTGAGAAAACAGTGAAAAACTCATAAAAAATGTCGAAAAATGGTGTTAAATCTTGTTCATTGTACTCTAAAACAATTTAGAGTACTTAAGAAATGTCATTATTGAGTTTCTATAAACCTTGATGCAAAAAGGAGATAAAATAATTTAAATAAAGAAAGAAAAACAAATCTGAAAACCTACCTGAGAATCTGATTTTGCTTCAAAATTCTCTTCAAATCTGCTTAAATCCTTGCAAACAACCTTGCAATAGCTTGGAAGGGTTTTTTGTGTCTTGAGCAGAAAACATGTCAAAAACACCAAATGAACTTTATGTTTTACGTCTGAATCCTTTTATGCTCACGCAGCCGAGTAATTGGCATGGATTTGCCGAGTTTTTAACAAAATCTCAGTGTGTTTTTATTTACTTTTCTGCAAGTTTTCTTTGCGAATTAAAGTGGTAAAAACTCACAGACCATAACTACTTGTGAGTTTTTACCTATTGGCCTAATAGTCTGTGAGTTTCGCAACTATGATCATATATATAACTGCTGTAGCTGAGAATGATAATCATTAGCGGGTTTCACCTTATTGCAGAATGGCAAAATTTCGCCTGTTTTTAGCTCAGAATAAATTCAAGGAATGAAGATTTAGCTTAATTAAGTAGCAGTTTTCAATTTATTGCCCTTGCATGTAAACCATGTTATTCCATTTTTGTTCTGGCTCCTTGATTGTTTGCATGTGCTATTGTAAGGAAAATAAACACTTTTCCCAAACTATCTTGCCTAGTTAAATAAATGCAATCAATAAGCACACAAATTAATCTATGTAATAGAGTTGGGACTTGATAATTGAAATGGAATTAATGCAATAATCAAATATATGGATTAGGTGTTCTTAACATTAGGATCAGTGATGCTTAGTTGTTGCTGATGTCATTTTGAATCAATTTGCCGCTATCAGAAATTTAACTGCCTTGGTATGATGAATGTCTCAGAGTCTGAACTGTCATAGAAAACTTTGAGCTCCTCAAGAGAGACCCCTACCGCTGTATATCTGATCTGCTGTTTGGGTTTGATCTGAGAGATGTGGGAATGATTTGATAGAATGTGTGCCTGAAAAGCAACTTGCCTTTGCCTTCTTGGTATTTGAATTTGTCAAGTTGGTATTTAAAGACACCATTGAGGAACCTCCTAACTCAATAGGTGAATAGGTTCCCTTAGGATGAACCCCTTGGTGGACTAAATTGTTGGAGATGGAAAAGATCTGAGATAACATTTGCTGACATGCATATGGCATATATGATAATGAAGGAAATTCAATTCCTCTATTGCCTTGTTGATTTGAAGTGTTCTCTAATTATTATTACATATGCTTTTCTTATTATTCTTCCTTATTAAATTAAGTGCACATGGAATGTCTTGAAATAGCATGACAGAGAAGCTTGTCACATGAAATTTATTTTCCAGTGGTATCAATTTACCCTAACTACATTTTCCCTTATATCTTGGCCATGATTACAAAGCAAGGGAATCCACATAGCACACAAGCACCCTAGGTTAGTTGACTCGAGAATGTCAGAAACCTTTGCCAAATGAAGATAACCCATTTTTAGTAGTCATTTACACTAATGACATTTTTCTTCCTGTACGTTGCCAATAAATAAGGGTTATCTTGGTGATAACTTTAAAATACATAGGTCAACTCCCACAAGAACGAAAATTCTAATTAAAAATGCTTGTGAAAGACATAAAATATAAGATACATGATTGGGTCGTATTTGGGCTAATCCCACATTAGTTGAGACAATGGTAATTTTTAAGATGTTAGATGTTCAAAAATGAATTATGGAGGCCATCTTATGATGACTAAAAACACATGGATCAAATCCCACAAAATTTAAAATAACAGTCTAACTATTTTTCAAGCATTGTTGAGGTTTTTTTGCAAGTTAGCATCCAAATTTTCTAGGTGGATGGTTCTATTTTCATGGACCTTTTGTACTTTCTTGGGCTCACCCTCAACTATTTAAATTTATGGCCCTTGGCTCTTTCCCAGTGTACTTGAGAACTATCGTCTGTAGTTTTGTCCTCATTATTTTATATTTTCATCTTGCCGTATATTTATCTCTTTCTTGTACTTCTATAGATCCTAAGAATACCATTTCATCCAAATTGTTTTTCTATTTTTTCATGTTTTCCTGCAAATTTTTTGTATTGTTGAGTTTGTTTTCTGCTGCAATTTGAGGATTGGTGATATAAATTCTGTAAGCATCACTCTAATTTAACCATAAACTTGTCTAGTGCATAATTTGTGCATTATGCTTAGATTGTAGCAGAAAACAGTTTAGGATACTCTTGCCTTCCCATCCAGCATGCCTTGTGCTATATCAATATTATTATTTGCTCTAGGATAATATGTAGCTGACATTATAATTCATCTTCAATGGACTAAGCACTTTCTTTTATAATATGTTTTGAAATTGAAAGTGTGTATTCCTAGCACTTGTTGAGTCTAATGACCTACTAAATCTTGTGATAATATGGTAACATCTGAAGGTGGTTGTACTCTTCAGAAAATTGTTTTTTAAAGTCTTTGCTTCTTCCCATTTTTTAAGCATCCTATTATTAGTAAGAGGTAACAATGCTGCTTTTTTCTAGAGGGATGTTTGATGTGTCCTTTGAAATCTATGCTACAACCCTCAAATAATTTTTCAGCTTCTACCCTTTGCAAAGGTTGAAAATTTGTTCTTTACTCATCTTCCCGTCTGTTGGTTGGTTTGACATATTTTCATACACTCCAAACAATCTCAGTGCAAACTAGTTTTTGTACTGTCTGTTGATGGGTGTTACATGTATCCACAAAATCCAAACAATCTTAATGAAATGCAGATAACCATCGACCTGCTAACTTAATGTTCCCTATAGGTGTAGAAACCTTGCAGCTTACATGGCCACTAACTTCTTGATTTTCTTCCTCCAAGATGATTTATAATTCTTCTTGTATTGCACGCCTCTAAAAACTTTTCTTAACAAAAATCTTCTTATTAATTATGCTTTTGGTTTAAGTATATCTTGTCTTCTTTTATTTGTTTGCACATTCAGAGCAAGCAGTCTCAGAGAGGGTTATTTTCCTATTCTTCATAACATTTTGGTAGAACAATTGTTTAAATATACTCAATTTCAGATTATCACCATTCATACCTCACATGGGTTCATCCACATTCATCCTTCATAAATAATCACGTGTCTTTCCCCTTTTGTCAGCATGATTAAAAACATTTTTTCTGGTAAGAGAAGAAGCTATCTTAAAGTAAAACCATGTCTTGCCATTTTTCTTTTCAAGTGTAAGAGAACTTGATGATTGGCAGAGAATATGAAGGGATTCACAAGTGAACAATGGAACAACTTTCAAACTGAGTATATCGTTTCTAAGGCTTCTCTTTCTGTTGCAGTACACTTTATTCCTGCCCTTAAAAACAACCACTTGCAAAGTAGTTGCTTGAATTAGAGGGCTTCCTCCAGAAATCCCTGAAAGTGTTTGCAAGTTTTCTTTTCCTCGTTTTGCCAAAACTTTGTGAGCTACTGCATATAAGTTTATAACTAATCTCATCCTTCTTGCATCCCCACACACTATAACCTTGACTCTTGGGCATTGTGCCTTTCCTCCCCGAATGGTTTTGAGAAGAGCACTGCATATGTCAAGTCAAGCTTGTCTCAACTCTTAAGTAGTTCATTCTTGAAAGGATTGAAATTTGATAGTGTAATAAAACTTGCACTACTGGGTGATGTACATCTATGCCACGTTGAATGCAACCAATGTTATACGGCCGAGGATACTGTTTTGTATGCCAGCTCAATTTCTTATTGATGTTGGTTGAAACCAGATTTGGTACCACTATCCATGATAAAGAGTAAAGCTGGGATTTTAGCAATTGCAAATATAGGTGGCGTTTGTGCTTGTGCTAAGATATTTCCCTATGTGTGGAATTCAATGTTTGTGTGTTTAGTGGATCAATGTGAATCTCACCATTTATCCAATTGTTGTTGCACTTTCTTGTTAGATTGTTGCTGTCTTGGCATCAAAAAAATTTGTTGATGTTGTTGGCATGAGTGATACTATCATGCTGTTGAAGTTGCTTCTTATTTCAGATCTGGCTTTGCTATTATTTGTCTTTGTGCTATTTGTGCCTTACATCATTAACATGTGCCTTTATTAGTAGCATACCTATTAGAATCTTGAAGAGTGTTGATTGGAAGAAACTTCAAGTCTACCTAGCTGTAAGCCTCGAGGCCTTTATAGCATATTTGAGGGTCTTTATGTGCTAAGGGACTCTGATTCTAAGTTTAGTAATAGTAGCATGGGATTCATCTATGTAATCTTAAGCAAACTGGTCTTAATCTTTGTTGCAATTGATGCCATTTAATGTATACGTTGTCCAAGTGCTTGACAAAAGATAGAATTGTGCCAGAAGAGCATTACATGTTGTTCCCATCTTTCCATTGGTTCATCCTTGCTCTTGCAATTTAGTTGACACCAATATGTGGTAGTTTTTGTATATTGAACATTATGAATATATTTAATAATTTTTTTGCTTAAGGAATCAACAAAGCAGTATGACTTGAGCTTTTATGGCCATGTCTCCAAACTCCAAAGAATCAATGTCAGTTTTACATTCTAACTGGGGAATGCCAAGGTTAACCTGCACCATGGAAGGACTTTGATTACCAAATTTCACAAACTTTCTCAATTTGAAATTTCCATGCAAGAGGCAACTCACTTTAGAATTTTTGCAATATGATCAGGCATGTTTCTATTTGGTGAAGTCAGGGTTTATGTATAGTTAATACAAAGCTTAAAATGTGGATTACTTGTGGGAATCTAGTACTTTATGTACCTTGTATCTTTCAACCATTAAATGTTAGGATTTCTCTAATCCCACTACTTTGAATCTCATGTTTTACTCAGGTGAAAACATATGGACCTTTTTATTTCATAATCAGAAAATTAGATTGGTAATATAAATTTCTTAAAATGTGTCAGTCAGACAAGCCAATCCATTGATTCAAAATAGGATATTGTGCAAATTCACACATACAATGGTGTGAGAGTTAAAATTAATTGCTTGAGCTAAGAGTTTGGTGTAGTATTTAGATGGAGATATGATATGTGGAGTTCACAACACATTATGTAGCTTTAAAAGAGTTTAACTTAACGATTCAGGAATGGTGACTGATGCTAGTAACTCAGTACAATCATATCCCATTTTGGAAAACTTCTGCAACTGAGCTTGATTTGTATATGCCCAAGTTTGTGTTTGAGCCAAAAGGTTCACCGAGTCAGTATAATTTCTTTTTCAAGAAGGGTGGATCAAAGTTCAAACATCTCTTAAGTTAAGCCATTCCATTTCTCTTGTATCATGTTTCTTTCCTCTTCAGAAACTTGCTTGCCACATTACACCGTCAAGTGCGCTTGACTTAAAGTTGTTTTTTATAAAAAAGGACTTTTTTTTGGTCCTGCTGCTTTTTGAATTTTATATAGATATTCCACACTCCTTTCCCTCATCTGATAGAAGGAGCTTGTCGTCATGTTACTGGAAATGTTAGACAAGTTAACCAAATGTTCCATGACAACAAACCCGCACCACAAATAAAATTGCTTACTAAATTTTTAATTCCCTAAATTAGCAGATACCTAAATCAGCAGATACCTAAATCAGCAGATACTTTTCTAAGAATAACCATTAAAAGTTGTAGACAACTGCCTGCTTCCTTTCACATGTGGTAATACAAGTGTGTTTGCACAGGCAATAGTTAACAAGCATGCTGGATTTTAAATTTAACTCCAAATTTCATCTTTGGTAAGCACCGTCATAAAGAATCAATTCAGCTTGATTTATGACAATGAAATGTGCTTAAAAAAAATGAATCTGTTAGGTTTTTGGAAGGGATTAAAATCATGAAAGGGGAGTTGTTTCCTTCCACCTCTTTAACAGTACCATTTTGGCTGCTCAGGGTTCCCCTTCTCCAAACTCATTTCACTATAACAACATACTTTTGAACTGATTTTTGCCTCTTGGGTTCCACACTTCCCTAAGCTAATTCATATTTGTAAGAGACTTAACTATCAGGATTAAAATCATCCATCATGAGGGACTCTAATTGTGTGTTATTGCTTCAGTGGGGAAAAGCTTCTTGATTGTAACCATAGTATTTGCAGCAAGACTGGTTATATATTTTGCCAGATGATTGAAAACCCAATTTCACTCTTGAGGGGTACATGCAACCATACTTCATCTGAATTTCTCGATTCAGATGAAAATCTTTGTTAGTCTCAATTTTTCAGGGAGACTTTTTTTCTCTTTTTACAAGTAATTGGCTATGATCTGGGAACCAGTTTGGACTGTGTTGATCCTCCTTTCCTTAGCAAGCCATAATTCTTGGTGTATTCCAATCTTGATGCCATATTTTTGGATGGGAGACCTAAGCCTTTTTAAAGCGAGAGAATCCCTTTGTGCAGTTCCTAATGTTCCTCAGCACCTGCTGAACCCTAGTCACCTTCAGAAGTCACATTGTAGTTTAGTTTGACCAACTCTCTTGCACATGGTACCGTTTACCTCATCTATTTCCTTGTTTAGGAGCACTCTTATAGGAGAGTTACAACTTTAATTTTGATGAAAAGCATGGTAGTTATGATGGGAAGTAAGAATAGAAAATGATGGATTTTTGATGGTGGTAGTCATTATCTAATTTCAAACTTTAATTCTTCTCCTCATGTTCATATTTGACCATTCCTCTGTCCCTAGCAACCATAGTTTGCCCAAAAATTGTATTGTAGTTGAAAGGATTCAATGATTCTCCAAAGCCTCCAACTAGATATGGCTCTCAAATCCATTGCATGAAGAGTCAATGATGCCTTTCAAATTCCAAGATGTTGTACTTATGAAATGCATGATAATAGAATATAAACTTTGTTCACAGATGTTCTTAATATTAATTCTTGAAGGGAATATATACAATCTTAGGTTTGCTGGAGTTCAACAAACCTGCTGTTAAGATCCTATAATATAGAAAACAACCCTGTTCTATAATTTTCTAAGTAGGTGTTTGTTTCAAGTTTTCAAATTCTTTCAACATCCCTCAACATACTTATCATTAACGAATAATATTTATTTAAAGTATTAACTATTCAAACTCTAGTTTATAAATTTTATTTACCAGAACACTAGATTATGCTGTAGTACATATTTGATATTTCTAACGATTACAGAGTGCTCACTTCATTCTGTTGACTAATGCCATGGTGTCTGCCTCATCATCCTTGACTTTGGGATGTCCAATGCAAAGGCAAGTATACCGAGTATTCCTTGAGGAGGTAATCAGCACTAAAAAACCTAAATTCTTTTTTTGAGGTACTATTGAAGTCTAACCTGACACATCTTTGCTTCAGTGGGCAAGAGGTAGGTTTATCTTGCTTCCTTTTTAGGGAATGAGTAACATGCACCATATCTGGGGGGCTTCATGTTTCTTGTTGAACAGTAAATCAGTAATGAGTGTTTTCTTAAATCCTTTTAAGTTTGATATATCCAGCCTAATCCAGGTATGCTTTGGAGATGGATGTAATGTAGCAAATATCCATCCCTTAGGCAACTTATAAAATCATTTTGAAAGATTTCAACATATTTCACTAACTTGTTCGGTAACTAATCAAAAGCAATTTGCAATGACAGAAATATGATTACAAGTAAAGCACATGCTTAATAAAAGGAGTGATTGCACAATAATTGATGTATATTTGACCTGATATAGATTTTGTGGTTGGGTTTGGTTATATATTTGATCCTTTCCTTTATGTAGTTAACGAGTAAATACCTTCTGATTTTTGTGTAGATGTTTCTATATGGTATGGCATGGACATGTTGGAGATCGTTCTAATTATTCTCATTATTAATGAAGCCCTTCTTATTTCTCTGAATTGTTGTACATCTGTTTCTGTATTAATATCATAATTATCTTTTGTAGAATAATAAAATTGTGCATGTTTGCCAAGTATATAATGGTTTCCAATCAGATACTGTTGTAGAACGAAGTACCTATTATTGTTATAGACTTTGTACTTGTACCTGTATTTTTTGGGATAAAGTGTTTATGGATTATACCCACCTTTTTTCATTGCTTTTGTTGTTGTTGCATGCAGAAGTTTTTTCTTGGCGGGAGGTTTATATTTGGTCCAGATGTGAGATCGGTGGCATTGACTCTTTTCCTCATCATGGCTCCAGTGATAATTTTTTGTTATTTTGTTGAATATCCTTCTGACAAAACTTACTGTAGATTAATCATCGCGCTTGTTGCCATTGGCCTCACAGTTTATGTTAGTACCCTTTCTTTATCTTGGCATACATATTTATCATATTGGTACGATCTTTTTTCATTTGGGCTTATATTTTAATAGTTAGACATATAGTTTCAAGAGGGTTTCGTTTGAGTTATTACACCTTATTGAAAATTTGTGAAAGGGTTGTAAACCTGGGCAGAATCAGCTAGTATTTATGTTCATGAGCTTCTACTAGCTTCACACAACATAGTGTATTTTGTTCAAGAACTAGTGAACTTGGTTTGCGTTATTAAAAGAATTGTGAACTTAGAAGACCAAAAATTTAAAATTAAGTTTGATATATAATTTGAAAAGAGTGCCAAAGTCTTGATGTAGTAAACCTACCTTATTATGAATAGTATCTTGAAATTTTTCTTAAGGGTTGTTTGTTAGAAGTATGACTATTGGCAAGGGGTCTCCATCATTGTCACCTTGAGATTAGAGTTGGGAACTGAGAGTGGGATGCCATCTTCAAAAGAGAAAGGTGCAAGGGGACTAGGAGATGATAAAATGCAAAAGAATTAAAGTCATACACATTTCAAAAACAAAATTAAATTTATAATTTATAACAGAAAAATTTAAAATTCAACAATACATTTACAATAATTTAGAATGTATGTATTTTTTTTAAAATGAAGCACATTATATGAAGTGCTGAAGAAACTAATTTCAATTAAAGCCATGCTATTTTCAGTCCATAATGTTAGCCTTTTTCACTTCTGGTTTAAACTGTATGTGATACTTTTCATCATCAATGTTTCGGATCATACACCATGATCCAATATCAGGATGAAAGAAACAATTAGAGAGCAGAAATCACATATAGTAATAGAAATTGATAAATTATATTAAATAATTTAAAATTTAAAATTTTTGTATCTGAAAATAAAACTGAAAATATTAGAAAGACTAGTGTCAGTACATACTGATGTATGGAAAATTGGCATGAAAAGAATAAGTTTTCTCCACTGAATACACTTTTTGGGGGATGGAGAATTGTGGTATTGCATAAAAGGGATGTCTAGAAGTACCCCTCAAATACTAGGAATGACATTTAGCAGGAAAAAGACATGGATGGGTATGAGGGACTGGGGGACTATGTCCTCATGGAACATTGCACAGAAAAGCAATATTAGATAAATATACAAAGTAATACTAAGATTTAGTCATCCACAGAATCAAATCTCACATCACAAATCTAGTTTATCTGCAAGTCTTCTGCTGAGGTATTCTCTATGTGCTTGTCATTCTAGAGCTTTGGCTCCTTTGTATGCAATTGTAGTGTCCCTTCTCATGGAATCCCTTGTAATCTTCCCTAAATTCACAAAATCCAAATGAAACAAGGAAGAATATGGTTAGAGATATTAACCCTAGCCTAGTAATAAGATAAGATAAGCATGGTTTGACACCTGTAACCAAATTGGTTAATAATATAATCATAATACATGAAATACATTCATTAGGGTTAAGAGAGAATACACTTATCGCAAATAATTTTCATGGGCTCAATCCATAATGAGGATTGAGATAGGAAAGACATGATGAGGTGCCCTAATTATCTCTGGCACTAGGCCCAAGAATGGAAACTTTTTCCCCCTTGGCCACATGTGGTCGCAACCAATTTCATGAGGTGGTGTGCCTAGCAGAGCATGTGCACCATTCCCCTCCATCACACTATCCTTCTCTCCTCTTATGATTGCGGATTTCTTAGTTACCTCAATAACTAACCTGTTGATGGGTGTTTCGTGACCACACCAACACAAAATAAAACGCCAAGGTATCTTATCCTCTCTTGAGCAAAATCCCATGTAATTGCGAAAGATCATACAGGTGACTCCAAGGTTCTTTTATGTCAGGTGTTGACTTGTGGATAAGCTCAATGGTCGTTGTGATATGCTGGTAACACAAAGGGACTTACGTTTGAATCGTTCTTCACCTCTTCCACAATGCTAACTGGAACTTCTTCATCGGATATTGCAATCTCTTGATGCTTCTTCCTTGAACAACACACCTAAAATGAACTGAAATTAAAGAGGAAAAGGGTTAGAAGGATCTAAATCTACTCCTAAGGGCAATGATATCAATGGATACTGCTCTAATGGACAAATTCCGAATAGCCAAGCTTTGCTTCACCAAGATAAACTACAACTCTGCAAGAACTAGTGCAATCTTTCGAGGGTTATGCAAAGATTTTTCATATCACAATGTACACCATCATAACGAACAATACACATTTAATGCTTGAAGTTAAGCATCCATATAACAGGGGCCCAGGCTAACTTTACAACAGGGGCCCGGGCTAACTTTACACTACAACTTATAATCAACAAAATGCAAAAAGTATGAGCCATGAAAATTCATCAAACACCAGTACATTCTCCATTGAAATCAAAGCACTTTATCTAACAATTGAGAAATTGGAAGAACACCATGCAACAAGTTGAAATAAACATGGATCCACCATATCTTCAATGAAATCAATTTTTCATTTCCCCAAGTCTTACAACAATGTCTTCTTCTCCTATCCTACTTCTACTCTAAGGAGCAAGAGCTCTTTACTTCTAATGAGCTAACTATCTATCTATCTCCCTGTCTTCTATCCTATGCATTACAAATGAGAAGGCAAGGCCTTTATATAGGTTTTCAAATTACAACGTGTAGATCAGATTGAAACAACATCGAGGGCCCAAATTTTTCCACCTTAGCCCTAATTAGGTTAGGTCAAGGAGAGAGATTCCATCATAAATAAGTGGCTCAACATGGACTAATCGGAAGAGGGTTTCCCACTTGGTGGGAGAGTGGTCAAAGTTGATCCATGATGAGGCAAGATGCCCACTAAGCATTAAATGGCCGCCTTCCAAGATTAGATTATGCTTAATTCCCTTCTTTAAATGTAGTAAATTTGGACATGTTGACTTGAAGACCTTTGGTTAGCCGGTGAAGATAACTGGGTGCCATATCAAAATGCTGGGGTATTCCCTAATCGCATCATTTTGTAACTAAGGTCCCAAATTTGATTAACTCTTCTGAAGCTATCTCTCCTTGAGCATTTTCATCCTTCCATGCACTTACTTGAGGATTCAGCCTCTTGAAATGGATTGGACTCCCTCGTCGATGATTTTGTCATTCTAGAATTTCTTCACATAGAATTGCCTGACTATAGTCTTGAACTTACGGACAAAATTCAAGATATTACATTCTTCCTTCTACATTTATTCTTGGACTTTTGATGTTTGAGGTCTTGAACCTTGAATGCCTTGAACTGGATTGCTTGAAACTTGGATGTCTTCAACACTGGAACTCATATTCTAGGGCTTGAATGTCTTCCTTGAACGTCTAGAACTAGAATTCTTCCCTCTTGTTCTTTCCTGACTGTGATCTTTGGATTTTCGGAGGAAATTCAAGGTGATTGTAAATTCTTCTCATTTGTACTTGATTGACTCACCAAACACCATATTTTATCAAAATACCTCCTTAGGAACTTCAATTTCATGTCTCTAGTCACCTCTCTTCCATGGGTACATATTATATATGGAAATGGATTTCATGATACTTAACCAAATTCATCATGTCTACTTTGACCTTAGCCTTGGATGCACTTGAAATATAGAGAAGTATTCCATACTTAGGCAAATTATATTGATTCCTTTCAACTTCTCATTTGAGTGCAAGTGAGATATGAGGAAGGAATTTAACACTTTGAAGAATTTATTTCTTGGCATACATGAATCCTTCCCTTGGGCATGAATTGGACTAAGTGAAGGATTTTAGCATTTTCAACAAATTCATCGCCATCCATAAATTCCCCCCCTTGGGTGTGATTTAGACCCGTGGAAGGATTTTAATGCTTGGGACAAATTCCATGCCTATACAGGATTTGTGCTCTAGGGTGTTGATTAGGCATATTGAAGGATTTTTCAACTTTGGAACACTTTCCTTGGCATTTTTGAATGAGCGCTCATGGGTGCTATTTGACATGGTAGGCAGATTTTTGGTGTTGAGGAGAATTCCTTACCTTGGGGGAATCCACACCTTGGAGCACTAGCTAGCATGTATGAAGGAATTTTGTACTTGGGTGCAATTCCATGCCTCCCCTGGAATTGTTTTCTAGAGCGCATATAGTGCTTGGTAAAGGATCTTGTCATTTCAAGGAAATTCCTTAACTCCCAAGGATTTGCGCCCATGAGCACTCTTGAGGCTTGGAGGAGGAAAACTTTCATACTTAGCCATTTCTTGCATTCCTCCATGCTCTTGGACTGATACTTAGCCATTTTTACTAGTGTTACCCAGGGACGCGTCCCCAGCCTAAAACCCCCCGTTTTCGAACGGGGACGTTTTCGGGACGGGGGGACGGCTGGGGGATATCCCCACCCCGTTACTATGCATAATAGACTATAGTTAATACATATTGAGTATTGAATCAATTACTATTTACTAAATGACATTGAAATGTTGTATGTTAAGGTTCTATGATGTTTAAATGGTATGCTTTGTCCATATTTTCATATGAATGTAATGTATATCTGCAAATTTCATGGTGCAGGAGCCCCAACATCCTAAAGGCATTTGCAACATGTCCTAAACATCTAGGACTTGTTTTAAATAATGATCCATTTGTAAGACCTAGTGCCAAGATTTGGTCCTTATGAACCATTCGGGCAACTATGGTCAAAGGATCCATAAATTTAGAGTTTGAATTATTTTTGTGTTTTAGGTGTTCATTAAGTAGTTTTGGTCCATTAGTGACCCCTAGGCAAGTGAACAATCAAAAATTGTTCAAGTTGTGCAAAAATGCAACATTTGCATAAAAAGTTGCATAGCAACATTTTGACGACAAGACAACTTTTTCAAAGTTGGTTGTAAAAATTCCTCCCAACGGATTCTTATTTGAAATGTTGTTGTAACTGTTGGAGGAACTCATCAAATAGCCTTCACAGGCGGGTGGAGGAGAGATGACGTAAATTTTGCAAACGATCAATAAAATAGAACCATTTTCCTGCAAACAGTCAGTTATTTTGGATCTGTATGGTCTCGTACGGACTCAAATTGGAGGAAAACCAATGGATTATTGAAGTTCAGTGAATTATCTTTCTTTTGCATTTGGTTTGAGTCCTTGATTGATTGTAGAACTTGAGATATTGTCAATATTGTAAAAACTATCTGAAACCCTAAGCACCTAGGGTTTCCTTGAATAAATGACCAGTTCTCCTCATTCCACCATTGGAGAAATTTGAGGGTTGGTGAAATGAGGGGGATGTGTATGTGTTCCAAGATTCCAAAGGCACTTTGCAAGTTGGTGGTCTAAGAAAAGAGTTTGAACTGATTCTCGGCCGACATCTCAATGTGGCGACTAGTGAACAGTAAAGATACTTGATGAGAGAGGCATGTCGGGGTTCCATCAAGCACTCTGATTGAATATTTGGGGTACATTTGGCATGGAGACCGTCCCTAAACCAGTGGTTAGTCTCTGCATTCAAACCTTTGGGTACTTCCTTTGTTACTCAGACCTAATTGGGGTAATTAGGCCTGTCAAGCATATTAGCATTTAGGCATTATATGGTTGAGTCACTATCTGTCAAGTTGGAGATATTTGTAACTTGATAAAGGGTATTTGAATCCGCCCTTAGGTTTCCTAGTTGTTTGGGAAAGTGGTTAGTTGTAGTTCTCGGCCGCTGAAGAGCTCGATATATATTGTTGCTCGGCACATACTGTTGCTCGACATATACTGTTGCTTGGCACATACTGTTGCTCGGCTTATATGGTATTGCTCGGCATGTGTCAGGAAGTTGGGTGCCTAAGAGGGAAGTACCATAAACAATAGTCTTGTATGAAATCCACTATTGGATCTATGTCATATTGGTCATGAATAGGGCCTAGACAAAGTGATCCAACCCCATTCCACAAATTCACATGGCCTCTTGTATGTCATCAAAAGTTGTTGTACCCAAGTAGGGTCTTTGGGAGTGATTGTCCAATCAACCCAAAACAGGAACTTGAATCATCAAGTTGGGTGTTATATTGAAGTTGGAAGTTGTTTTCAAATGTGTAGAGCCTATAGTAAGGGATCTCCTTGAAGGGTTGAGAGATTCAATCCTGTTGGACAAAGTAAACCTATAAGCTCTGCATCATTTCCTTACGTATTTGAAAATTTCCCTATATTTATATAGACGTCCCCTGCTATCCCCAAAATTGGCAAAAGAATTTGTCGTCCCAGAAACCTGTCCCCTACCGTCCTTGTCCCGAAAACTCGGGGTAACATTGATTTTTACCAATTTTCTCCATTTACACTTTGGGCGCACTAGAAATGGTGTCCTAGAATTCCTCTGACTTCATTTTTATCATTTTCATGCCTATCTCGATCAATACTCAACCATTTTTTTAACACTTTTCCATTTTGGGTGCATTTGGGGGAGTGCCATGGGAATTTTTTCATGCCTTTTCCATTTTAGTGATTTTCTACTTTTGGGTGTTCCTTTGGAGTGCAATCAAGGATTTTTCATAGTGAAATTTCAACACTTTCTCTGCTCTTTCCTCTTCTGGACATTCTTCATTGATGTTCTCAAACTTAGCCATTTTAGATCACTTGCTTCAGTTGCTCATTCCTCCGGATATAGAATTGGATGCCCTTTTGCCTCTTCCTTAGCCAAAGCTCATCTGTTCCCAAAGTAGATTTGCCAAAATAAACTTACTATAAATAGTAAGTTTGTTCAAACACCAAATTAGACCAATACGGAACACAGTGCAAGTTACTACAAATAGACATTGCTAAAAGTAGTAAGTTGTTCCAAACTCAAAATTAGGCCATTCCGGGGTGCAGTGAAACTAAAAATAGACATACTAAAGATTTTCCCTTTTCAGACTTAGCCAAATTCCACTATCCCACACAAAACTTTCTTTTCTTAGAGCCAAAGGTAGGTGGAACTTAAATTCCAGACTTAGCGTTAATCATCAATGTACTTCAAGGGTTGGGAGAGGACACTGATTGGAAAAGATTTGGCTTATTCAACAAAAAGAGGGGGTCCCCATTCGTAATGGGGTGATGTGTGAAAATGTCACAACGTAACCCATATAGGCTCAGAGAGAAGATTGAAATAGGGTGCCCTTAACTCGACCCTAGGCCGAAGAGCGGAATCTCCGTCCCCCTTGGCCTCATGCAGTCCTTAACTGATCTCATGAGGTGGTGTACTTAGTGAGGCCTCACCATTCCTCCTCCTTGCACTTCCCCTCCTACCTAATATGGTTTATTATTGCAGCTCTATGGGATTGTCAATTTATAAACATACATTTACATTGCATACGTCTTAAGCATATACATATATCAGAGAATGGCATATGTTTGTTCGAAGCATATAAAATATATATCAGAGATTCGCATGTCTATTCTAAACATATACATATATCAGAGATATAAGTGTGCAATAAAGTATTAATTTTCACATCCATTCAAATAGGCATCACCAGTATAATTATTTTGTCATACCACAATAACTGAAAATATTATTGCAAACTGATCTGCTATAGATGATATTTGGTTCGATGGCTATCTGTTGTTGCCTTTTAGATTTTTGCTGCTTGATTTCTGTATTTACGTTGCTGGGATTGATGTCTCTTGGAGTCAATCCCTTGACATTCTTATACCTTCTCCCTTGGAATGGAAGATGCATGTCCTTCCCTATAGCATATCCTCCATTCTCTAATAGCACCTCTTCTTGATTATATGACATCTCTTATGATTGGTTCTTAGATTAGTCGGCTATATTACTATTTTAGTTAACCTCTGTTTATTCTTAATAGGTCAGCCTTTATTAACCGCTGCTTATATAACCTCTGCTTAGTATTAATGGTTTTTATTCTTAATAGGTCATCCCTTATTAACCACTTCTTTTTGACCTCCACTTAGTATTAATGGGTTGTCTTTAGCTGATTAATTCCTGCCGACCCCATATAAGTTTGTTAGGGATTGTTACTTCTCCGTTGATCGTAAAGGAACCAATCTCCTTGTCGTGCTGGAGTGAGTCTGCTTTGACAAAATCGTGAAGTCTTAAACAAGATGATTTTCTCATGGGTAATGCCTATCTTAGGTCAGGGACATGACAGCAATTGAGTTGGGAGTGAAAAATATTGAGACCCTTTTGTCCAACCACCTTATCCTCCAAGTCCAATGCTTCTTCATTGGATGGAAGTTGATCTCATTTTGCTGAAGACTTTCAATGTACCCTGATTTATACAAGACAAAAGCCAAAGAGTGGTATGGTCGAAATCATGTTCTGTGCTATCTTTGATCCAAATTGGTTCCGTAAATGAAGCTAGGAGTTCAATTCCTTGCATACGCTGAAAAGTTGGCTACTAGTGGGAGCATCTATATAGTATATGTTGGCATTGTAGACGGACAGTGGTGATGGTTGTGCTTTAATTATGTGATCTCTCTAAGAATGTCCATAGTACAAGGTGATATAAATTTTTTTTCACTGAGACTTGGTAACAATCACCTCCTCTCCTTAGCTATAAAACTTTTTCAATATAGTATAAATTCAATCCATCTGCTTACAAGATGGGAACTTTTTCTTGGTAACTTTAATGTCGGATCACTTCTGATTCAAACATAGAAAGCTATATGTAGAGTTGTAATTATTATGTGGCTGGGCTTGTAAATGGACATATATTCAAATTCTTAATGCTTGTGATTCTTTTCATTCTTTATGACAGTCAAGATTTCATAAATTTTCCTTAAATCTGTTTTGTTGAATAAGGAAACCAAGATCATCTAAAAAATAGGTTTAATGAAACCAACAAAGAACTAAATATCAGATAAGATAAGATAAGATAAATCTATTAATGTCCAACAAAAGACCACAGAGAGGGTCCAAGTGACTGCCAAAAAAAATTAGAAGGCCAGCCCACAGTAGGAACACCAAATGGTGTCCGAGGAGAGTAAACAAAAGCAAGAAACAACAACTAACAACAAACAACCCACTAGCTGCCTTCAGCAGCTGAGAAAAAATCCAGAACTGTAGGATAGGCAATAGGGTGAGGAGGGACCCCACATCGTCTTTGGGGACCTTTGGAAGAAGAAGATGACCGCTGCTATGTGGAGCTCGTGTGCGACCTCATGGATTTGGTATGGCCAAGGGGGGGACCGAGCTGTGACTTGGTACCACACGCAGGGGATACTACCATGAAGAAAGAGGTGATGAGCCGGCCGGGGTGCGGTCTTGAGGGGAGTTGCTGCTGTAGAGAGAGGTCCCAAAGTCTCAAGGCCTCCTCGAGATAAAGAGCAAGGCATCTTTGGTCAATGTACCTGAAGAAGGGGGAGAGAGACCGAGTCTCCCTGAACAAGCAGTAGAATCTCCCTCTGATCTCATAGTAGATAGGACAACAGAAGATGAAATGAGTCTCGGTCTCAGTCTCACCCATGCTACAAAACTAGCAAATTTTGTTCTCTCTAACTCTCTGATGGTTCGTCTGAATGCGGATCTGAGGTGATCCCACTCAGAAGGAGCCAAGGGAGATGCGGAGAGCATGCGACCAACGATGGGAAGGGTAAGAAGGGCGGACAATGATCCTGTCCCGAATCTTGAGAAAGTGCTCAACAATTAAAGCCATCTTTGGGAGAATTCCCCATGGGGATCAACTTGAGTGGTGTGGATATAATGCCTATAAATGTCCATTCTGATGTGGCTATTCAGCTCCTGCCGAGACGGAAGGAGATGAGAGGGGCATCCAATGAGTACTAGAAAGGAGGAAGACGATCAATCTCGATCCCAATCCAACCCAGGAGAGCTGCGGCCTGAGAATACCAACACTGAGCCCGAAACGAGGTGTCAGAAACCGCAATTGCCTCTGAGGAGCGGTAAGAAAGATAGGAATACTTGTGACGCCCCTCCGAAGAGTCCGCAAAGCATTGGAGGCGGTGTAAGAACCAAACAAGGTCGAAGATGGTACCTAGTCTGAAAGGGTGGGCATTGAACTCAACAAGGACAATACTATGAGGAGTGTACTGATTGCATCTGATGATGCGTTGAAGGAAGGTTTGCACCCGCTCCACCGAGGCCCAGTTTGACTCAAGCAGAGAGGCCCCCACACAAGTGAGCCATAGAGCATCGTCGGTCTAATCAGAGTGTCCATAAGGGTCACCTTGGACGTGGTGTCCTGAAATTGATGCCGAAAACACTGTCTCTCCAGAAGAGCCAAAGAACCATACCCTTTGTTGATGTGAGGCTATAGGGCCGGTTGCATGTTGAATCGAGGGCCCAAGAACTTGACCCCCAGATATGTGTACGAAGAGAGCTCCACCTCAACACCCTGCAAAACGAAGTGGAGGTGAGAGGTCTTAAGACCATTGAAGACCATCACCTTAGTCTTACCCAGGTTAACTGTCAGCTGTCGTGAGTCGCAGAAAGAAGCAAGGCCATCAATAAATCTCTGTAAACCCTCCGAAGAGGACGCCAGGAGGACAACATCGTTTGCAAAGAGCAAGATAGAAATCAAAACCTGGTGTAAGTAACAACCATCCCCTAGAAGCGAATGCTCCAGAAGAAATTCCCTTAGCGCATCGATATATAGCCCAAACAAGGTAAGGGACAATGGGCAACCCTGCTTCACCCCAATGGTGCTCCGAATGAAGTCCGAAACCCCATGAGGGGTCTTAATGTGACCAACAGTCGTCTCATAGAGTCTCATATTGGTAGTGAAAAGAGTCACGAAAATACCAATGTCGTGGAGCCTCTGGAAAAGGGCCATCCTAGGCACGTAATCAAAAGCTTTGCGAAAATCCACAAAGAAACAATAGACCTTCAAGGAGCAATGTCGAGCCTCAATAATAGCCTTGAGAGTCAAAATGTGGTCCATGGTCTGATAGTTAGGTCTGATGCCAACCTACCCTCTAGCCCACCTCTGACATTGATACAACTCCCTAGAGAGAATAGCGTGCAAAATTGTGGTGTATAGTTTAGAGAAAGTATGCCCAACCATGATCATCCTGTAATTGTTGGGGTCCGAGACAGATCTTGCCTTGTGAATTGGGTGGATGATATGTCGTGACCAAGAGGGAGGGAACCCCGTGCACACCACGCTTTTGAAAAGGTCGGTGAGAAAAGAACCTAACACCATGATGCCGTACTTGAAGAGTTCTGCTTGGAACCCTTCTTCGTCCGCTACCCTGTTGCTATTCAAGGATCTAACTGCTTCCCCGACGTTGGTGTAGGTGAAAAGATGACAGTGGGGGGAGGGGTGACCAGGATGGAAGGTTGACTGGAATGATCATAAAGAATGGTGGTATGGGAAACCAAAAAGCTGTGATCCAAAGCGGGGGAGATAGGGGACTGACGAGGAAAAAGGGTGTGCCAAAATTTTTTTGGGGACTGCATAAGCGAGGCACATAGGATTCTATTGCAATGCATGATGAAGATGCCCTTCTTGTGAAAGAGGAATTGGCGGTAGGCATTTTTCAGCCGAGTGAAGGAAGTCGGGTGGAGGGTGGAAGTTGTGCGCAAAGTGCAGTGGAAGGACTTGTAGTCGTCGTCGTACGACCTATTCATAGGGTAGGTATTCTTACGCTTGGGGAGAGAGATCAATGAAGTGGTATGGTGAGGAAAAGAGAGAAGGGAAGCCTCCCAAATAGTAGTGGAAAGACGGTCAAACATGGCGGAGGCACACTGGAGGGTGGAGAAGGAATCTAGGGGGAGGAGTTGTCTAAGGTGAATGGTGTAGAGCTCCTGGTCTCCATCGTCAAAGCAAAGGGAAGTGCAGGAGGGAGGGGGGCGGTGTCGAGGGGGGAGGGGTGGAGGGGGCATGTGAAGGGGATGCACGGATGGCAAGGCTGAGAAGAGCATGGTCATCCAGGGGAAGGGGGGTAATGGAGAAATGGCTGACGGGGATGAAGGAGGGGCTGGAGAGGGCATAGTGGGGATCAAACCCACAAGATGAATGTACTTTGATAAAAACACTATACCATGTTAGGAGTATTACAAAGGGGAATGCACATGCATTCAGGCACACTGCCTAGAGCTCACTGCTCAAATACAACAAGGAATTCAACCCAAAGGAAGGCTCACTGCCTTACAACAATCTCTGATTACAATTAACAATGGACAATAGTCCATAACTCACGAATTGACAAACATATCTGATATGCCAATACAGTTCCAATGAAGCGCATCAAATCTCTGCCTCAATTGCAAATTCCACTCATACCTCTTCTCTCATACTGCTCACACACCTCTCATACATTCACAATCACAAATGATTACATCTTTATATACATTATATTAACTTTATCTCAACTAGGTCGGCCAGGGACCTAATTACAAAACATTAATTCATTACAACTCAATACACAATGCTATCCATTGAATGTCGACTAAGACATAGCAATGATCAATAAAAACATCCTCGAACACGCTCTAGATCAATAAATCATGCCACAATCCTTCGCAACACGCTACGCCACCATGTTGGCCAAGAAGAATAAGAACAACAACACGTCTTATGAAAAATCATCAATTCCGATCACATAATCCAACACGATCCAGCAACACAAATAGGACACGATCTAGAAATATGAGCAAGCAACATGAAATGCTGCGACATCAACAGGAACAACTCTATCTCAAAATTCATACTCATCTCTGCACTATTCATTAGGAACACTAAACAACAACCTCTATCACAAAAGAAAAATAACTTGCCAACATCCAAATCACGAACCACTCGAGCTGAGGACACATATCCATGTCTTGAACTCACTACCAGGTTAGCAACCAAGAATATTGCATAACCGATCCACACCGATCCAAGAACTGAAATAATGTCTCTGACTGAACAACCAAAATTCCAGTCTCTGATAGATCCTTCATAGCTCACTCAACTCATTATGCGAACCTCTATAAGTTGACATAGATCAACTACAGACATCAATAAAACCATTTGTACCTTCGCAACATCTGATATTCAATATAGTATTCGTACCAAACTAATCTTCTCACTAAACATCTCATGAACACTGTCATCAACAGTAGGAATATGTTGACATCAATGACAAAACATTAATGTCAGCACATATGTGCACAATATCCAACAATATCTCAACAATCTCCCAACAGACTTTTTGTCATTTTTTTCTAGTGTTCAAGCGCATGTCTGAGCTTAGGTATTTGCCAATACAAAGCAACTTTTTTGGTCAACCCATATTTAGGCATGCTTGGATAGGGATTCACCTATACAAAGGAAATATGAATGAGAAGTTTTTCAATTTTTTCATTGGTTAGCCATGATCAGAATAAAAACTAGAATCATCAAATTCATTTATAACTACTCGGTGAAAAGTCTATTTTTAACTATTACCATTTTTAAAGAGGAGCATATTCAGGATTTTTCAACTTTTAGTCGGAGCTATTTATAGACCATGTTATTTTTAGTAACCTCCATTTTTAGCACAAGGAGCCCATGCTATGTTTTCTATTCATTGCATTAATCAGCTAGTTTTATATCATCTACCTAATCATGCAAAAAATTGGAGCTTTTAATGGATAATAGTAATATTTTGATTGTTAGTTCAATAGATAGTTGCATGATTGTAAATTTTAGAATTAGTGGATGAGATGATTTGTAATGAAATTTGCACAACATAGTAGGGTAGAAGTGCAATTAGTTTAATTTATTTGTTTTCGTGCAATTATTTGTAAATAGTATAAATAAGTGCATTCTTGCTCTGAGGGAGAAAAATTAGTGAATGGTAATTCTCAAGTTTGCATATTGTAGAAATTGCTATACAATGTTATTGTCAATCCAAAAATTGTACTTGATCAATAGTATCTAATCATATAAATGAGATTTAGATTAAAAACATTTCACTTGCCCTAAAACAGAAGGATGTGCTCCATGATGGTACTATGGTACTTCCTACTTTTTTAAGACCATCCCTTCATTAAAAAATCTTATTCATGTTTTAATAATTGGAATTTTGTTAATAAATTATACAATTTTTTATATATTGCTAATCATTTACAAATTATTGCTCATATGAGCATCAATTGAGATCAGTACAAGTTCTTGTCAACACAAAAATGAGACTAATATTAGGTCCTTTCAAGAAACCACACTAGAAACCTCCTATGGAAGACCAAGAGACACAACTTATATATCTACTTATTTAAAAATCACCTCCACATTAGAATCCAACTAGACCAATGTTCACAACTTAGAAGACCATATTAGATGTCTCATTGGGATTTGAACTTGAGTCTCCACATTGTGAACTTAGTTTTTTGACCAATTAACCTCAACCCCTTGGATAGAGTATACTATTTTCCAATCTCTAAATTCTATATTTGACATGAAATAAAATTTTAAATTCTTTTTCTTATTAATAATATCATATTTTAATTTCCAGAATTTTTGTTGAGTTTTTCTTGCTTTAAACTTAGGTAATTGAATTCCATTTATACTTTTTCCATACTGTATGAATGCTGTCTAAATGAAATACTATTGTGGACTACTATCTAGTGTGCCATGCTCTAAATTGGTTCTTTGATACCATGGACAGTGCCTTGCGCTCTTTGGGGATGATCTTCTTGCATTGCAGGTTAGATAATGAAAAAAAAGCAGATGTTATACAATAGGAAAGGAAAAAATTAAAAGAAAAAACAGGGGAAGTATCTCTGAAATTGGATATCAAACAGTGATATACAATGATCACTTTATGATAGCTTGAAAACAGAGTCAAAATGGTCTTAGTATGTTTGTTAGCTGAAAAGTTAGGAGAATTTCATATTGGGGGAGAGTTAAAACGGCCACAACCACAATTTTATTTTTTTTAGCAATATTCGAGTGCCAAATACATATTTTCCAAGTATGTGCCTGAAATTTGCCCCATTGACTAATGGGAAGGTTGCTGGCCTACCAGAATTACTTGTGACTACTCACAAATCAGGTAAGTACTCCTTGAGTTTTCATACTATTGATCAGACTATCTGATAGATGCAACAATTTTTTGGACTAAGCGAGCAAATTTTCTTTCCTTTATCTCATTGTGCAGAAAATTTAGTTTAAGAATGGGTTAGGTAACCACATAATTAAGAATAGAAGGTGTTGATATACCCTAGTTTCCAAAGAGTATTCAACTAAATGGGTTGAAGACAAGGATTTCAAGATATGTTAGCAATTGGTATTCCAAACATAATATATGAGATCATAATAACTATATATGGATGTTCTGTGATTATAATGAGTGATCAATGAGCACATTTTATAAATCAGGCCCCAGAAAAATGTCGAAAGAACTTATGATAAAACATCATAGATTGTTTAATTATTCCCCAAGGAGAATAGACAATTAGAAGCCATACAGAAAACATTGCTTGCCATAAATTCTAAAAATTGCAGATTGATAGTCAAGATTGGGAAAAATTGTGACCAGAATGCATACGGGTTTGTAAAATAAGTGTACAGGGATAATAATGTTTACTTATATTTCATATAATAAGAGTAGGACAGCAAGGTCTGCTCTTATTTCAATAATGTATGGCCAAAAACCTATTATGCCCATAGAGTATTTGGTTTTGCATTGAAGGTTGTAGGGTTAGTCATTTAAGGGATGCTAGAAGGCTTAAAGCAAAGATTAGAATTCACTGCACAGTGGATGACCGGAGAGACACATCACTGAAGCAAAGATTTCCGTGACCAGCACATGAAAAGAATGAATTGAAAAGTGGCATGTTAGTGTTAAATAGGGAAATCCCATAAGACAGAATCAAAACTAAAGATGTTTTTTGAATGGCCTTCAATGGTTTGGAAATCAGGGATGATTATGCTACAAAAGTATCAACCTTGGATGATAAAGCCCATAGTAAATAATATAAATGTGTAATGTGGTTGAAATAGCAGAGCGGGAAGATCAGTTGAAACAAAACTTGAACTTTCTTGGACATATGCTCAATGGCAGATCACAAAGTAGAAGAAAGGTAAATTGATGATATCATTGATATTTTTTTCAGGCTGATGATTGATCCAAAGTCTCTTATAGAATACCAAATATCTCTTTTCTAAATTTTCATGTAATTCTCATATCCTTTCTTCATACAAGAGGTATGTTTTAACTTTTAACCAAAAGGGTGTTGCATGCATACGGTGATGTATCTCCTCTTGATGTCCTATAATGGTAGATGTAACTTGAAATGGCTACAAAAGACTCCCTTTTGCTATGCTTACTCGCCTACAATTTCTTGTATATCAATGTTGGGCTTCTATAAAGATAGGAATCCCTGCATTCTTCAAAGTTCTCCCTGTTTGAATTTGCAAGGTTCTTTTTCCCATGAAAGGATGTACTGTGGCTATAAGTAAATATTGAAAATTATTTGACTGAAAACATCTATGCATGATAGGTCAAACTTATTTTAATAATGCTTACTATATGGTTTATGTTGTAAAATCAAATTGACAGGATTTGATTCTTCTTTTTCTCACATCTGGAAGAGATCCTGGGATAGTTCCTCGGAATACACACCCACCTGAACCAGAAGAGTATAATGGGACCCCGCCTACAGAAAGCTTTAGTGAGCAGACACCACGATTGCAAATACCTCGCAATAAGGATGTGATTATAAATGGAGTTGCAGTTAGGGTCAAGTTTTGTTACACATGTCTGGTGTACCGATCTCCACGTTGTTCCCATTGTTCTATTTGCGACAACTGTGTTGAACGATTTGATCATCATTGCCCGTGGGTTGGTCAGTGCATTGGACAAGTATGTTTCTGAGACCTGTCTGGATTGATATTAATACTGTATTACTTTCTTTTATTTAAGAAACAAATTGTTCAAATAATGGAGCTATAATTTAGTTGTAGTACAATTTTTGTTTCGATTTGCTACTTGTTCATTTGGTTTGAATGTGAATATTTTAGATAGTTCACTATAAAGCCTAGACGATTTTTCTTACATGTTGTCTTACTTCAGATTCCCTAATGTGTAACATTTTTTTCTTTTTGATTAACATCTATTGCATGCAAATAGAGATAAAGCTTATACTAAAAATCCTCTATTACAAGATCCACATTCAATATTATTACTTTCTTAAATATCTAGGTGGTCTTTGAGGATTTTCATTTAGCAATCAATACAAAGAACATGAATACCTGGCCTTATTTAGCTTTGATATTTTTTATTTTAAGACAGAAATCACTCAGGATCTAGTCAAGGTAGGGGGTTTCCGATAAAGGAATGCCTTCTCCTTGCAGCAAGATAAAATTCTACAAACTAAAATGTAGTACAGCCTGATGATATCTGACTTTTATTCACCATTCAGGGTGAATATGTTTTTTGAAATTTTTGAGAGAGCTTAAAATTTCATAAAATCTATTGAACAGGTTCTGAAACAAGTCTCCATTGCACCTCCAGTTATGAAGGTGTCAAAACACCTCACAAACAACCTAACTCAGTCATCAAGCAAGTAAAGAAGTGAAATTTTTGGTCAAAGATTTTGTTGAACTCTTAGTCTTAACTAAGTGTTAGAATCACAGTGCTGGCTGAGAATTACACTTGGGATTTGATGGAGTTTACATCAGGATGAAAAAAACTAGATCAAAACTGGTTTCCAGTTCTCCTAAATCCCTGCCAAACTTACTTTGTTTTGATTCTTATTATCTGTATCCAACAAGGGGCATCTGATATTCAATTTGCGGATTTTCAACACATCCACTTTGATCCCACAAACCTGAGTATATCTCTGTTTGCTAGAGAATTCTCCCCACCCTTCTAACTTGCGCACCACTATCTTCAATATTGTTTCTTTTCTGGGTATCAGCCAAGGATTTGGATTTTGGTGTCACTTCGTGGATGTCTCCAGGACTTCAATGCTCCCCTTTGATGGTTATTCGTTTTAGTTTTCCCTAGTTTTCTCCATGATATCATGCTAAAACAGTTACAAATGCATAAAAGCATTTGAAAAAGACATAAGAACAGGGTTATGATGGGCAGCTTCAATTTTGTTCATTATTGTATATTTTATTGTATATGGAGTTGAATACCATTAAATCTCAGCAACCTTCTCACTTCTTGGCCACACGTCTCCTATGTATGCTCAACAAGATGGAAAACACATGCCTTTCAGCACTAAAATGCCATTCACTCTTCCAAAATGAATTGCTTTAATCACATAAAAGACCACAAATAATATTTTATTAGTTTTTCTTGAAACTCTCTAGGCCTCCCAGACCACTATTTTGTTCATAATATTGTTTTAATGAAAACAGCTAGTTTCAATATTGATGTTGCAATTTTTAAGATTGATCTTCTATGTAATAATAAATACATAAAAACCCCAAAGCACATAGAGTAATGGTTTCACTAGAGATGTCTTGATATTTTCCAACCATGTTTTAGTCTTCACAGCAACGCCCAAGCATTTTTCCAAGAAAGCAAAGAGACATTGAATTGTCAAACCTATCAAGAAGAATCTAACTAGAAAGACTTACCACCAATGTTTCTAGAGACGCGAGATTGGCAATGTTGCCAAGAATGCTGTTGCATCAGGTAACTTGGGTAGATAAGAAAACATGAGCTACTATTCATGAAGCTTCTGTTCATGAAGCCTGATTTATTTGTTTCCTCTAATGACTCCATGTTGAAAAAATGTGTGAAACAAATAGTTTTGTTATTGTTGTTGCAAGTTTTAAGGTTGATCTTCTATATAATAATAAATACATGAAACCCTAAAGAAGATAGAGTAATTATTTCACTAGAGATAGCTTGGTTTGTTCCAACCATGTTTAGTCTTCATAGGCCAGCAATGCCTGTTCATTTTCCTGACAAACCAAAAAGAGACTTTGAATTGTCAAACCTAACATGAAGAGCCGAACTAGAAAGATTTGTTACCATTGTTCTGGTGATGCAATATTGTCAATGTTACCAAAGATGATCTTGCATCAGATATCCCAGGTAGATACGAAAACATAAGCTCCTGCTCATGAAGCTTGAGTGGTATATTTCCTTCAATGATTGTCCATGATGACCAATGATGGATGGGTTTATCCAAATTGAATCTTCAGCATTCCTGTCCTTTCACTTCACTAAATATTCCTTGTATTTCTTAGCTCCAATCTTCTTCATAACTTTGGAATCAATAACTACTTTTATCCTTTCTCTTTCCTTCTAAAATATTTTTTGCCTTCAATCTATGTTTGGCTCTCTGAACCAACATCATCATCTTGTTGTTCTTCTCAGTAAGGATACAAGGTTCCTACATTGAAGTGCGTGAGATGTCAATTCTATTTGATGATTTTTAATTCAGAAGCATTTTCTGAAAATCATTTCAAATATTTCAAGGTCAAATATTCTTTTATTGTGATTTTTATAGTTTCCTTTCAGAAAACTTTCCTTAAATGAGATAATACTATGCCTCCTAGTTGCAGTTCACTTTTCTCTCTCTTTGAACAGCATGTTCTTTGGACTTGGGTTTACTTTGCTTCAACTGCTCATTACCCAATTATGTACCTCTGTCATGTATTTTGAAAAATCTTCCACTTCTGCACTCTCTCAAAGCTTCCATGACTCATCTCCATGAAACCTCCGAGACTGCGTCCATAAACAGTTTGGAAAGGTATTTTTTCTGTACTTATGTTTGCATAGTTGTTAATGCAAATTCAGCATGTGGTAAGACCGATTTTCATTGGCTTGGTTTTTTCCCATAAGGCATCCTGGCAAGTTTTGAATATTTCGATTCACAATTTCAGTTTGAATAAGGACAGAAGTTTTTGTCCTTAATTTTTTTTCTAAATTTTTGTCCTTAATTGCATTGAGAAATTTCTTGCTAGAAATCAGCAAAACATTTCTACTACTGTTCACTTCACCACTATTCTCCTTGGACAGATTCAATGTATACTTATTTCCACTCTTCTCAAGTGTGTACGTGTTTGCTCTTTCATCACACAAAGCCCTTTCGTAAAATTGTCAAGGTCTACCCAACAAAACATGCCACACATTGATTGGAATAACCTCTGGGCAAACTTCATTCTTAAATGAAACAATTTGAAAATTAACTAAACATTGTTCATTACCAACATATGATGATTTTATCGAAGCCATGATACCTTATTTGGTTGTGCTACCATTTTCAAATCCAATTTGACTATCTCATTGACATTAGATTGTCTGTAGTTTGTACTGCCACCATCAATTAAAACTTTGCAGCAGTTACCTCATGATTTTTAGATAGTCCTGAGAATCTCTCCTTTTGTAATGGCTCATTTCCCTTTTTTGCTGGTTATAACAATATTCTCTTCATATGAGACCATCTCTCTGCTCCACTTCTTTAGTGTGTTTGGGATATGCAACTGATTCTTTGTCAGCTTGTACAGAAAGAGTCCTGGCCTCATTCTTCCACTTACCATCATTTAATGCTTGTGGATACTCATAGGCTCTCTGATGAAGTTACGAACTGGACGATATTTGGGCCCTGCATTAGATAAAAAATTTCCCCTTCCTCTACCATGCTGTTCTCTTATTCATATAGGATAAACTCTTGCTCTTGGTGACTGACTGACATTTGAAATGTGCTGACTTCTTCCTCATGTTACTTTTGTTCTCTTTTAGTGTTTAGCAGGTCCCTTTCTGTACCTTGTTGTCTTTGGGACAACTTACTCCAAGATTTTGGTGCAAATTGGTAACCTTCCTCTATAGAACACAATCTTACCATGCTCAATTCATCCTCAGGCCATCCATGTACTTGGCCACCTTTTATCGGTCTACTTTATCATGACCAAACCCAATGGTTATTTTATTGAACTCCTTGGTGTAATCCTTGATATTGAGCTCCCCATATCCTAAATTCTTCAATTTCTTTTGCAATCCAGTTGGCAATCAATTGACAGAAATTTGCCCTTCAACTTAACAACCATTCTATTCCACTTATGCTCTTTTTTTTTTTCCTTTTCTATTTCTCAGTATGGAATTACTTGCAGCATAGGGCTGCTTTCATCTTGGTCTAAGCCATCTTCAATGTCTTGGGATCATTGATATCATCAAATTTAAAATACTCCTCTATTTTTGTAAGTCTTCTTATTTCTTAGGATAATGGATTTTTCATCTTCATTCCTCTCTGAGTTCTTGAGATCATAGAAGCAGAAATCTGGAATGAATCGTGATTAATCGCAATTAATCCTTAATCAGACATTCTGGCGATTTATATCCCAAAAAATCAGGTTTTTTCGTTGACTTTGGTCAGTGATCTTTTGGAGATTTTTGGCAACTAATCGTGATTACTCTTAAAAAACTGCGACTGCTCCTTGAAATTTCTACACCTCGGAATTCAGAGAGAATTTTTCGTGAACCATAGGAGGTTAACATGTAGGTCTACCATGCAA
>MU225796.1:13124-25095 GCA_018584345.1 Thuja plicata | reverse complement strand
TACTTCTTTTTAAAGTAAAGTTGAAACTAGGACTGTCAAATTCTGGGAAGTACTATAATTACTGCCATTAACACGTATAAACTTAAAATGGCTAACCATTTCTGTTGACTGCTTTAATTCTGGAAACAACCACATACGAAGCAATTTTTCAGCGGTACAGATTTTCTGAGCATGCATACTTTTTGCAGATTAGCTGCTAAAACATCCTCAGGTGCTGCAACATTGATGAACTTTGTAAAATCTATATTGCCCAAAAAGAAATATTTTGAATATAGGGATGAAAATATTTTCTGTTGTGAAAAAAAAATAAAATCAATAAATTTCTAGGCAACCACATCAATGTGAACATCACAACAGGCAACAAAAATTTCAACAGATCAAATAGTTAACCGACACTACCAAAGCATTTTCTGAAGCCCGTACATAAGTTTTTCTGCAGTTGTACCAAAAGTGCCTTGTATAGTTTGCTGGTATAGCACTTCCACAATAGCAGTTCTCACCTGTCACTAGCTCAATTTTTATCAGTGTTGTTTTGTATGAACATGAGCTCCACAATTTGTGATTCGGTATAGTTTCAGTAAAGGCATTAGCAGGTAAAGGTTCTAGGAACCACATTCAAGACATTTTGAAGTAATTACATGAACTCTGCAGCATATCAAAGCAAATATATACATTAATACTTTGAATTAAGTATTGATGTTTGAAATTTGAATTAATGTCTCAACTGAACACACATGTTATATGTTAAGGTTCTATAATGATATATGATTTCTTTATCCATGTCTTCATATCAATATAATGTATATATGCATGTTTTACCCATGTTTTCATACGAATATTTAAAGTTTCCCTATATATTTAACTCTTTTCCAATATTTTGCTAGAGCTGTCCCCTAGCTATCCCTAAAATTGGCTTGAAAAATTGGGGACATGGAAATGCATTACCCCATCCCCCCACTCCCCCATCCCGGAAACTCGGGGTAAGCTTGGTCAATTTCTGATTTGCAAACCTACCAAGTACTTTCATTGTTGTTTTCAGGTTGTAGCATCTCACAGGTTGCATCCCAAAGGATGTAGTCTCTTTGAGAGAGAGGCAGACCTTTGGGACTTACAATGCATTGCGGGGAATTGTAATTGCATAGGACACTAAATGTGTTGTGCTTGGAAGAGTATTTCAGACTATTCTTCACAATTCTTGTTAAGAGAACAAATCCATTGAATGAGCTACAAAAATATAATCTATTTCCTTTTCAATAGAAGAGACAGTATCACATACCTGTGCTGCACGAGGAAGAGTATTTTCTTATCATAGTATGGGTTTTGTTTTATTGTTTCTGCATTGCTCGTTTAAGATAAGGAAGATCCAACTGTTTAAAATAGGAAAGAATTATTACTGTCATTCATCTTGCTTTATGATGCCAATGATAAATGAACAGAAAACTGTTCATCTTGAATATTGTAAGTAGAACAGCATTAATAAATCAGGGGACCGTTTCTCTTGATATACTATTTTGCTGCAAGAATCTTTATGATATTGCTTTTTGATGCCACTGTTAGTTTTGAAAGTTACAAAATTACGATAAAGGTTATTTGAAATTGGCGATAATTTGGCTACAAAATGATGATTAGGAGAATGCATTATTGTGATTAGTCAATAACTACATAGCAACTGTCAAGTTCAGTATCAACTAGTAGCTATTTAATATTTTTTATTCACTCATTATTCAATACATACAATGAATGAATGATTTTAATGACATCCACGAGACCAAGCAGTCTAAGGGACCAAAGAAACTCTCAACCTTAAACAATTTCCATATTCCTTTCCAACTCCGATCTTCTTTTATGAATCTTGACCAGCAAACCAGCAGTTTCGTTGACCTTATCCTCTTCAAATAAACTGTTCATGTTGTCCACTTTCAAGATGGTTTCATATTTAGCTCGAATATTGTCATAGGCTGCGCATTCTATGAGAAAGTGCCATTCAGTTTCAATTGGTTCTCTCCTCCCAAGCCTCTTTGGGCCTCTTCC
Source organism: Thuja plicata (assembly GCA_018584345.1). Taxonomy (NCBI): domain Eukaryota; kingdom Viridiplantae; phylum Streptophyta; class Pinopsida; order Cupressales; family Cupressaceae; genus Thuja; species Thuja plicata. The sequence continues at coordinate 23,064 of MU225796.1, read as the reverse complement.
ATCTGCCTGTCTCGCACCTGAGATGATGCGATCCCGTCCTCAATTGTGTCATTAACAGCCTTGCTTTCCCTTTAATAGCAGCCCCTAAGTATGTTTTCTCCCCATGTTCCCCAGTTGGGTTGAACACTTGCATGTAGTAAGCCTTTTTTCTACCGATGTTATTCGTCCACATGACACTCTGAAACTTCTCTATGACAAACTTTTTTATGTCCACATTTGTATTAGGACACTCATGTAGCTTAATATTCCATTTATCTAATCACTTATTATTTTGCTTCATCCATGTTTTCTTTCTACGGATAAGATCCTCATCCTTCACAATTTCCGGCCATCGTTGGTCTTGCATGTTTTCAACCTTCTTTAAGTAGCTAAGTAACCGAGATATCACTGAAGCTTCCAACGGAAAAGTAGCTTCCACTAAAAGGATATCATAAGGTACGGAGGTCTTAACTTTGAGATTGCTTGTAATTAGGTGCTTCTGAATTCTCCTATGAGACAACAGAGATGCTTCTCCTATTGGTTGCCAATTAAACGCGAAGTACTAAGTAGTAATTTGCATTCTTCACACCATTTTCAATGTTGCTCTAGACAGCTGGCTATTCAGGTCCAAGATGGTTGGTTATACAGGTCCAAGAGATCTCAGATTCCCAACAGAACTGGATGCTTCAAATGGGCACATCTTGATGATATTATACATGCTTTGTACTTTCAATATATACAACATGTTTTCATCTTTCAGTATCTTTTTTTTAAATTCGTTTACTCCTTTTCCCTTATGACATTTTTTTCAAAAGGTGTCCCTTTCCAACCATAATTTTATAATATGTAATGATGCTCTGTGACATGAAATCAATTATGACACAAGGCCCTTAAATATGCAATTTGGATTTGCCTGATGATAAGTGATGCTGCAGTATTTACGTTTCTTCAATTTCAAGAATGCTGACATATTTGCTATTGAGTTTTATGCAGCGCAACTACCGGTTCTTCTTTATGTTTGTTCTCTCATCCACACTGCTGTGTACTTATGTCTTTGTCATCTGCTTGTTCGACATTATTGAATACAACCGCAAACAAAATATTAGCAATATTCTCAGTAAGGAAGGAAGAATTGCTTCAGTTGTGCTCGTGGTTTATACATTTGTTGCATTTTGGTTTGTTGGAGGACTTGCCGCGTTTCACGTTTACCTGATTTGTACAAACCAGGTGATTCTTATGCTGGTGCAGTGTTAAAAGTTTTGAATATTGAGGTTTACATTGGTTAATAGAATGCATGTTTTATTCTCAATACGCAATTTGTTTCGATGCTGTATTTCCTTGGTGCAACTGACATTGGGATGGATATGCTGGGATTGCAGACCACATATGAGAACTTCCGTTCTAGGTATGAAAGTAAAGTGAATCCCTACAATCGAGGAGTTTTATCTAATATCACTGAAGTTTTCTGCACAAATATCCCTCCTTCAAGAAACAATTTTCGTGAAAAGGTGCAACCTGATTCTCCAAGGCTAGATATTTCTAATTCCAATGTTTACAGCAACATTATCAGTCCAAACACAGCCAGAGGCATTGATTTAGAAAGGGGTGGTATGAATACATTTGCAGCTATTGGCACGGAAGCATCAGAGGATCTGCAAGGATATAATAGAAATGCCGAAAGCCTTGGTTTGGGGAGCGATGATGTTTACGGAAATACCCTTGCTCATATTTTTGCTAACAAATTCTTAGCCAACTTGACACAAATCAATTTGGCAAAAGTTCCTTCTCCAGAGAATGGTTTTCATGAAAAGGTGCAATGCAATTCTGCAAATTATGGTGTTCCTCCTGATTCCAATGGTTGCGGAAATATTGTGAGTCCGAACATAAGTGAAGGAGCCATTGATTTAGAGATAGATATTGTGTCCAGTTTGCCAACAATTTGCACTGAAGCATCAGAGGACTCAAGAGGAGATAACAAAACTGATAAGGGTGACACCCAGTCTGTGCATGATGTAGCTGAAAGATGTCGAGCTGATAGTAATGGTTGCACTCCACAAAACCAATGAATGGAATATGGCATTAGTTTAGGTGCTTGAACCCTGTTTTTTAGCCATGATTGTTTCCAGAAATATAATACATTTTCAATGCAGATTTACCGTACAACTTTAGAATCCCCCTTATCCATTCTTGATTAATGTCTATGGGAGAGGCTGATTATGATTCAACTTCTTCCATTGGTAAGCATCATATGCTGAGATGAAACGAACATGTATGTTAAAATTCGACTTCACATAACTGGCCACCTCAAAAGTGCATGGTGGTTGTTTAGTTATATGTATCATATCGGGTGGGGATCAAGGACAGGGTGGCCTGGATAATACTGTGAATTTACTGTATGATACGAGTCTCAAAGGACATATTTCTTTACAGACCGAACATGCCATAATTTCTCATTTCTCGAATTTGAGCTGAAAATTAGTCTTCCCCATCATACAAATACATCATTTCTCCAGAATACTATATGGAAAAGAATGCTTTAAGTTGGATTATTTTTTCAATTTAACATTTGATCAATAATGAATGTCCAATATGTGAAGTTGCAAATGGATCACAATTAGGTCTGATAATTTCGCACATCTATTTAGAAAACGTCCAGTCATGGAATTATTTTGTTTTATTTTGGAATTGTTTAGTATTTATGTTATTTTAGAATTGTTTGGTATTTATTTTATTTTATTGTTTATTTAATTTTTATTTGAAATGATATTTTATTTATATAATTTATTTATTTTATTTAGACTTTTCGATATTATTAATATCACTTTATTAATTCTCAAAGCATGGAATTATAGTAGAGGCAAATATATTTAAATAGCTATCAATCAAAATAAATTCAACAAATCAAAATTCAGAATTGTTTTCTATCAAAAAATTATACTACAAATTTTTAAATTAAAAATATTAAGAAAATAAATATATAAGCAAATTTTCTATTTTTATTTTTATTTTTTAAAACTTGAAAATCTTCTATTCTTTCTTCCTCTAAAATATATTGGGTTTTTTAAGAGTAGATGTTGATTTAATTTATGCCCCTTTCCCCTCAATTATAAATTTGCTTGTAAGTTTTAAATACTAATTTTATTTAAATAATATTTAAGTGTTTAAAGCCAAAGAAAGCTTAAAATTGATGTATTTATTATGGGCGTTCGAAGCTAGGCGAGCTGCAGCTAGGGCACGGGTGCCCTAGCCTTCTGGTTGTCATTTGCTGCATAGGGAGGGAGTTGTGTGTATCTCAGGGGTAAAAGGGTGTAGGGATGAGCCCCCCCCAAATCTTTTGTTGTATATCAACATTTGGCGGAAGGGGTTTTGGTTGCCAACAAAGGTGTGGTTTTGAGGTTGTAGGTAGTGTTGAACGCATGGCTACGTTTGGATTAGTTTTCATTCTTGGTTTGTTGCTTCTTGCGAAAGAGTTTCCTCTGGGGTTGGTTTGGTCTTGGAGGTTTGTGCAATTTTGAACCTTCGGGACCTATGTGCTGGGTTGTTTTGGTTATGGAGAATTGAGGGGTATCTTTTATTCAGGAGGGCTCAAGTGATAAGGAGAAGGTAGATTTGTCTTGTTTGGTGCATGCATGTGCTATGATGCACCTAGGAAAGTCCCAATCTGGGGAAGGGTTTTCCTCTTCAAAGGGGACTTTTTAGAATTAAAAAGGTGAATGGCTATCTAGAGAGGTCCCAAGAGCACTCGGTTCTGGTTATTCACCTGGAACAAGTCTTAGATGATGTATCGTATTGGTGCAACCATGTCCTCATATGCAAATGTATGGGTCTTCAACTCTCGGTGCCTATTCTAGAATCCTGGGCGCGTCGAGTTTGGAATCCAGAAGGAGACATGGATATTGTTGGCAACTAATAATTACTTTCTGATGATTTTTTCTAGCATGTCAGATAGGAATAGGGCTTTTGAAGGTGGCCCTTATTTCTTCAACCAAGTGGGACTCTTTATCAAACCTTGGCATGTAGGCTCTATCTTTGTTAAGGAGCTCCCATCGCGAGTGCCTGTGTGGGTTTGGTTGTCGAGGCTGCCGCTGGAGGGAAGACATTCTCCATTCAATCTTGCTACTTCATGGTAAACCTGTGGGTTCGGCCACGCAAACTCAAGATCGAGAGGTAATTTCTTATGCACAATTTTTTGTTGAAGTTGATTTAAATAGCCCATTACCAAACTCTACAGAAATTTGTTTGGGGTCCTCATCCTGGATCAAACAGCTAGATTATGAGACTTCCATTTAGATGCAGGATATGTCATGAATATGGTCATTTACAGTGAAGGTGCCTCAAAAATAAGATATCCCTCTCGATAGCTTTAGGACCTCTTCACTCTTCCCCTAGGGAGGATAAGGGGAATGCCCCTTTCCCAGAAGGACATGCTGATCAAGAGGGATTTATCTCTTCAAATCCCCATAATAAGGGTAGATGACAAACAAGAACTTGGATGAACAGACATAATGATGGAACTTTTAACATGTTGGATTCTTTGAATGACTTGGTTCAGGAGGAAGGAATTCCAATTGAACTTACTTATGGGGCTAAGGTACAAGGTGTGGCGCTAGATGAAGATAAAATGGAGGATCATCCTCTGTGCATAGTGGACCAACAGGTTGGGCAGATGGTTACTGATATGCCTTCTCAGGTTTAGGATACCAAAGATCTCAATGGGTCTTAGGCCTTGCCAGAGGGGGTAGTTGTGTTGGCTTCAACTCCTTCAGCTAAGGTGGCCTCATATTCGTGGAATAGTAACAAAGCTTCTCCTATTTTAGACCTACAATAGAAACCCCTTAAAAGGGGCCTTTGGATAAATCTTCAAGGAGTAGAAGGAAGAATGATCAGGAAAAGGTCAAGATTATTAGGGATACATTGGTTGAGTTGGGGTCTTTGAAACTCATTGATATACGCTTCTCTCAACCCCTTAAATGATTGTTTTATCATGATATTTAAGGGGGTTGAACAACATCCCTAGACAAAAGGTCATTCAGGATTTGATTGTCTCTCATTTCCTTACTATTGTGCTCATTCAGGAAACTAAGTTATCTGTTGAAGCCATAGTGGATAGAGCTCCTAGCATTTGGTTTTGAGGGACTTATTAGAGCTTAGGCACCCATGACAGTTCAGGTAGATTGGCTCTCCTCTGGGATCCCAAAAGAGTTGTTCCCCAATGGTGGATTTCAAGTCGTTCTTCTCTCTCTCTATGGTTGCCGCTAGTCTAGAATTAGGCGAAACTTGTCTTTTCACTAATGTTTATGCTCCTATTAGGAAAATCTCAACTTTGGGTTCATATTAGATTTGTGCGCTCTCTTGTTCCATGTCTTCCTTGGGTTATTGCTGGAGATTTCAATGTAGTTTGTAGTTTGAATGAGAAAAAGGGGGAGAAGGGGGTATGGCTAGGCTTGATCCTTCTGCCACTCTCCTTAATGAGAATATATAGGTCTTAAATGTGATTGATGTGAAACTAATTAATGGTACCTACACTTGGAGAAGTAGGAGAAGGGGAGCAAAATAATTTTTTGATACATTGTATAGATTTCTATCTCTATCTTCTAGTTGAGTGATAGATGGAACATTGGTTTGTAGATCATGGATTGGAGAGGGTATGATCACTAGCCAATTAAGCTCTTCATGCTTCCCCCTAATATCTCAAAGAGTCCCTCCTTTAAATTTCAACTTATGTGGTTGTGGGATACTTCTCTCTGGGATTTGGTGAAGGATTGGGGGTGTGAATGGGATCCCTCTCATGGCACAACTATGTATACTTTTGTCAAGAGATTGCAATATGTGAAGTATAAGCTTAAAATATGGATTAGACAATGTTTTGGAAATCTTTACATCAACAAAATGGTAGGACAAGCTCAACTTGATTCTATCACCCAGATAATCTGGGATCAAGGGCTTATCCTGGATCTCAGTCGGGAAGAGTTAATGGTAGTTAAAGAATTGAAGGAATGGGAAGTTTGCAAGGAGATCTTCTGGAAACAAAATTCTAGGATTAAAGGAGATAGGAACACTGATTTATTTCGTAATTTTGTTAGAGCTAGAAGAAATGAAAATCTCATTACCTCTTTGGTTTCTTTGGAAGGAGTGCATCTGTCTACATCAAGTGAAATTTATCAGGAAGCTTTCTATTATTTCTCTTCCTTATTTACAGATGATTCCCTCCTGGCTAGGAAGGATGAATCCTCTATTCTTAGTTGCATTCCTTCCCTGGTTTTCAATGAAATGAGTATAGCTCTTATCCACCTCATCTTACTACAAGAAGTGGAAGAGGCCATGTTTCATATGAAAAAAGGTAAAGCTCCAAGCCCTAATGGATTCCCAGTTGATTTTTTTAAGGATTTTTGGGAAATTATTAAGCTAGTCCTTCTTGCAGTAGTTTAGGAGTCACATAAGAACAAGAAAATGTTAAGAGCAATTAATGGGACTTTAATCCCAAAAAAAGAGAATGCAAACAAATTAGATCAGTTTAGACCCATGATTGCACTATGTAATGTGGTTTATAATATTATCACTAAACTTATTACTGAGAGACTCAAGAAGTGTCTCAAAGATCCAATTTCTAATGAGTAGGGCAATTTTGTGATGGGTAGGAAAATTCTTGATGGGATAGCGATTGCGACTGAAATCATCCATTTTATGATGACATCTAAGGAAAAGGAAATGTTTATCAAATTGAATATGGCAAAAGCTTATGACAAAGTTAAATGGGTCTTCTTACGGAAAATTCTTCTGGCTTTAAGATTTTGCGGTGAATGGGTGGATTGGGTCATGAGTTGTGTTACTTCCTCTTCTTTTTTTGTTTTGTTCAATGGTGATCCTACAGATTTGTTTCAGGTTTCTAGGGGTCTTCAATAAGGGGATCCTCTCTCTCCATATTTGTTCATCATCATGGCTGAGAGGCTTGGCAGATTCATCAAAGACATGGTTAGACAAGCTTTGATTCAGGGATGGATTTGGGGATATAGCTTTCCTCCTTATGCACACCTCTAGTTTGTTGATGACACTGCTCTCATGGACAAAGCTAGAATCAATGAAGTTGTTAATTTTATGAGAGCCTTGGACACTTATTTAGTTGCCTCGGGGAAAAAGATTAATGAGGTAAAAACTTCCATCTTTTTCTTCTATACTCCTCAGGCTATTCAGGATATGATTTCTCAAATTCTCAGATTTCAGATTGGGTCTTTTCTTTTGGTGTATCTTGGGATTCCTCTTGGTTTGGGACCTCAATCGAGAGATTTTTGGCAGGATATTTTAGATAAATTTCTGAATAGGATTAGTCATTGGACTTGTAGTTGGCTCTCGTCTATAGGAAGATTGACTCTTTTCAAGTCGGTGGTTCAAGCTCTCCCCATTTACATATGGTTTGTGCAGGTTGCCCCCTCTAGTTTTGTGAAGGAGTTTGATGCCCTCTCGCGTCAATTTATTTGGTCAAGAAATTTTCTTACTTTTAAATTGAGTTTGGTTAGATGGGATTTAGTTTGTAGGCCAAAGCAGAACGGGGGTCTTGGTCTTATGCCTGTCGGGATGATTGGAAAAGTTTTGGTTGTGAAGTTATACTAGAGATGGTATATGTGTCAGGACCAAGATTGGGTGAAATTTATCACCCAAAAGTATTTCAGGAGATTTGATAGTGCAAATGTTCCTTGGTGCAGTTTGATGAGGAAGGGCTCCATGATTTGCGATACTCTTAAAAGAGTTGCAGAAATCATCAAAGAGGGTCTCTTATGGATCTACAATCGAGGTATTGAGGTTGTTTTTGGCATGATTCTTGGGATGGTCAACCCTATCATTTCCCAGTTTCATCATCTCCAACTGTTGGCATTGATCATCTGTATCGTCTTAAAATGGAAGCACTTCCATGTTAAGAATGTTTAGCCCTCCTTAGGGGATGTTTTTGACCACCATCACATTGTCCCCTCATTTTTGCATCCTCTCTCACTTCTGTGTCTGTTTAGGACCCTGATTGGACCTCTCTGGGCACCTTCCATCCCAACTGGCATGTTTTCCAGGGGTTCTGACTCACTGGGTCAAGGTTGACCTCGACCTTAACCTAGGTCAAGGATGACCTCGACCATGACCTGGGTCCCCCTTTAAAATCTGGAAGTCTGTCAGCTGTCGGAGGTCATCAAAAATTCATTTCCCGCTTTCGGGTTGACTGTTTTGGGTTCCGAAGCGATGATTCTTAAATTATATTTAACATAGGTCCTCTTCTAGGGGCATGGGTCTAATTGGAATTTAATTCTCCTATGTCGGCCTCTCTAGAAGATTGTGCCCTAGTTTCATATAAAAGGAAGTTTTCTCCTCTCATTTTATCTAACCATTAACAATCAACTAGGCGATAAGAAGGATAATCTCAAGCTCTAGGTGAAGAACAACTATCATTACGAAAAAATTTCAAGCATCCATTGTTTTACATGTTCTCAATCTTTCAAAGTGTTCAAGTCTTCCTCTCAAGCACTCAAGTTCTCCATTGAAGATCAAGGATTCAAGCTTTCAAGCCTTTGAAGGGATTTGTTTCAAAAATTCAAGATTCATCATTCAAAACCCTAGATCTATCCATTATGATGGTGTGATCTTCCTTCAAGATCCTTTTGTAAATCCTCAAGACTCATTCATTCTTCCTTAAAGGTGGATTCCAAGCATACAATCATGGAGGTTTATGGTTTCTAATTGAGTCCAAGTTTTCATATTTACATACTTGTTTACATACAAAATACAATTGCATATCTATTTGAATATTATAGCTTCATTATTAGATTTACTTCTACTACTTGCTAGCATTCTTTATTTGAATTTTTGATTTCAAGGTTAATTCCTAATCGGGGTTTGACTAAGGTAAACCCCTCCCCCCAACAAACAAACCACTTTTCTTGCAGGTATAGGTTCGAAACAGTAGATCAAGACGAAGATTCAGATACCCTTTTCAGCAAACTTCTGGGACCCAAAAATATAATTTCAGTCTGAGACTTTTTGGGTCAATTATGCCCTAGGGCGCAATTGGAAATTCTGGCAAATGGTGACATTGAATTGAGGGTACAAATCGGAACTGTCTCAGAATAGAAAAATATTTTTGGGTTTTGTTCGTCTTTGCATTTCTATTCCAGATCTAGTATCAGATTTTCCAGAAACTCAACACAGGCTTCAGAAAAAAGCATTCTTCAGATCTGCAATATTCAAAGGTTAGTACATTTCTCCTATTCAATTCAATTAAAGTTCTTAATCTTTCTAAACCTATCACACACTCTCTTCTATAAAATGGGAATTAGGGTTTCTCTCTTTAATCCATATCCTTAATAGGTTGATTCATTTATGTATTGATCCTTTCCTTAGGGTTAATCAATTTGAATCTTCCCTTTGAGAAATTTGGGATTAAAAGAACAATCCTACCCTCCACACACACATATTCAATAACATCATCTATAATCATCCATAAATAAACAAAAATTCTTAAATGTAAGATCTCTTATGCCACATTTTGATCACCCCACATTTTTCTTATCTTACATTTTGGTGAACCCGTGATAGATAACTATTTCTTTTTGGTGTTAGATGCTTTGCCTCTTTTCCTTAGAGACTAGCTTTTGCATACATATTAAATTAGTTTTATTTTATGCTCTCGCATTTTAAAATACAAAAAAATCTACATACTCATAAAAATATAAAAAAACTTCTTGCATTTTATTCACTATGAATATCTTTAAGATGCTTTGGGGGATGACTATTTTTCTCATTATGCTTCTTTTAGCCTCTCTCTATAGTAATTATGATGTTTATGAAAGTATCATCCATTTCATTATGTTTGTTAATCTTCATGTTTCACTTGCTTATGCCATTTTGAGATTAACTAATACTAGTCTTCCTACTTTCAAAACTTTCATCAAGGATTTATGTAGTGGACTTATTACTCTTTTGG
>MU225795.1:2566392-2576580 GCA_018584345.1 Thuja plicata | reverse complement strand
TACAACTTCTTGTGTAGCAATTTCAAAGATCTCAAAGCCAACACACTATAGATGTGTTATCATTTTGTTTTTCCAATCCAGATAATTTTCTCCATCAAACTTAGGGCTTTCTTTTCTGAAGTAAGACTTCTGATCTACCTTAAGTTGTTAGGCTTCTTCTCCAAGGCACTTGGCTCTGATACCAATTGTTAAAATAGTCCCAAAGGATAACTGAGAGGGGGGGTGAATTAGTTATCAGTAACTTTAATTCTTTTCGCTTCCTTAACTTTAGAATACAACAAAGTAAATGCTTAATCAAATAACACAATACACAACACACAATTTGATTACAGGGAAACCGAATGGTAAAAACCCCAAAGGGAATTAGCACCCACAATGAACTATACTTTTTTATAGTAATCCCTGTTAGAAGATATTTCAACCCTGTTAGGAGTTGTACTTTACAATGCAATAAGTATAGTGACCTGGTTAAGGGTCAGACCTTGTTAGGAGTCTTTTACAAATAACCCTGTTAGGGGTGGTGTACTCACTGTCCAAAATCTCAATACTTAATCGTGAAGGCTAAAACCTTCTATATAATAGATATGCACTATATCTGACGATGAACTGTAGAGTAGACCTGCTATCTTGATCAGTTCCAGTGTATTACAATATTTCACTTCTTATTCACATAGACTCTTGATGAATGAACCACATCTTATGTTCTGCTCTGTAGATCTTCTGTCTCTTTTTGTATCATTCACACTTAGCGTATCACAATTGACTTGTTATAAGTATCTTCCTCAAAGTATGAGATCATGGGACCTGTAAGACAAATCTTCATAACATCCTTGTCAGCTCTACTAAGCATGCAAGCATAATTACAACCGCGCAAGTATAAACTAAATAGACGCGATGCTTCACTAAGTCGGCCTCACCAAATTAACTCTAACTTATAAATCTTCTTGAAACACATTTGGCGCCTTTAGATAACTATCCTTAACTCATAACTAATCATGAATATACACACACATATCTTGAAAATAGGCGCAACTTAGGAAACATGTTACATACATCGGCTCTGAACAGACACTTCCAGAACTGTAACTACCAATAACAGAATTACACAACTTGACTGAAACATCATATCTGGATCTGTGTGTATGAACATAACATAATAAACATGTCAACATGTAGCTAACCACGCAAGTCTTCATGTCATCATTATGATAAGTACATACAGAATCACTACTGTATATTATATGTTGTCATCAATGACAAACATACAATCAATCAATTGAACAAAATCAAATCTCCAACAGAACCCTCAATTGCGAGGTTTGGAAGAAACCAATTTAGGAGAGTGTGGATATCCCAAAAGGGTTTTAGGAACTGAAATTTTTTTGGTTGGTCCTTTGGGGGAATTTAGAGTTGTTTCCTAAAAACCAATGGGATAGGGCTACTAGCCTTATAAGGACTTTGTGAAGCAAGTACCCCTATAAGAGTTGTATAACCTATTATAATGCATGGTTTACATTTTTTGAACCATTTTGGGACCAAATCCAAGGAGATTGAACAAATTTTTTTTATAAAGGATACATTTTAGGGTGATTTGATGTTAAAATAAGCCCTTAGACCCTTAGTTGAAGGGAGTTGGTGTGAAGGGATCACCAAATACTTGTCATATGTTTCATTGAGATGTTTTGGGAGAATTTACCTTAGGATGTAGAGTATTTCTTGTTAAACAAAATCCAAATTAGGGTAGTATGGTGTTAGGTATTAAGATATCCTAAGTGGGAAGGGATCTACATCACTGTACCTATACTATGTTGAAAAGGTAGTTTCCCATTGATGACTGCTTCCAAATCATGACAATACCAATATTTTTTCTTGATCACTATTGCATAATTCTAAATCTTATTGTGATATCTATGTCTTGAGTCAGGTAGCATTAATACTATTATTTGTCTTTCCTTTTACCATAAATTATGTCCTTCATCGATGTTACTCATTGTCATGATAGACATGTTGTTAATGTGAGGTTCCTCTTCTCTCATGTGAAACCAACACAGTATTTTAGTAGGAATATCATTGATCTCCACTATCTTAGGTTGCATGACTTTTGGTTGCAATTTTTTGTCTTTAATCCATTATATAGTGTTGTAACATTAATAATACCATTGTTGATTTCTAATATTTCATGGCACTTACTCGCCATTTTTGTTCACAATTATTATCACTGATTACATGTAAAGGGCTTCCACATCAATTGAAATATTGTAAAATAGGGATTTGTATAGTAGTGAATGCTCTTTTCTTATGATGAATATGATTTTTCTCTCTAAAAGAAATGAAATAATCGCAGTGTTTTCTTTTTAAGAAATCTAGCGTTGTTTTGCATTACTTCACAATCATGACAAGAAATTATGATATCATGTAGATGCATACTCTTGCAGTCCCTTGAACTAAACCGTAAGGTTTCACAACATAATGTTATGTCCCTTCAAAGGTTATTAAAACTATGTCCTCCGCTACTCCATATTTGTACACATTGGGCTCAACCCTTGTGGGAGCCATATTTTTTCCCATGTGCATGATCTTCAAATAATGAACCTATACCTGCACATGAAGCAAACACATTAGCAAAACAACAGATCCTTCTTCCTTTTGATTTTATTTTGTAACTAAATGTTATTAGATATGTATTTGTATTGTTTTTTTCATTAAATATAGGTGTTAGTGTCGTCATTGGGTAGTATTTTTGGACTAACACCATATCTTTCACATCTTGCAGACACTTTCAGGAGCGGGATGTCTTCTACATCCAGTCAATCGTGGGCACAACAACATCAACATCTTTCATTCCTTCCAAGCAATGATAGACATATCCCCTCTCTTTTCTCTTGAGCTCCATACATATGCATATTGCTTTGCATAGTTTTTGTAGCTTATCCATGACTCGTGTGGATTTAAATTTGTACTTTAATTTTTTTGGTATCAAAAGACTATGTAATTTTGAAAACATATGTATAATATTTCAGTTTTGAAATACATTGGCAAATAAATGAAAGATTCTTTTAATTTCTGCATTAATTTTCATTTTAGTACAACAATATGGTTCTTTGCATTTACATTAGTTTAGAAAACAATTTCCGCAACAACTTAATCAACCAAATGTGTACCTTAATCAAATGTAGGATGCAATCATCTTTACCTGTTTTAAGTTGTAGCTGAAAAATATAGGTAACAGGTACATATTGTATCAAAAGATGGCTTGACTATAGATCCACGGAGGGTGGAGGCTATTCTTTCTCTTCCACTACTTAGTCACAAGAAAGGACTACAAAGTTTCCTTGGTAGGATCAATTTGTAAGAAGGTTTATTCCTAACTTTGCTACTATGTTAAACCTCTTACAAGTATGCTGAAAAAGAACATTGAATTCACGTGGACCAAGGAAGGAAAGGCGAGTTTTGAGGAGATTAAAACAAAAATTGCATCTGCTCCTACTCTTGTCAATCCTAATTTTGAAAAATATTTTATCCTCTATACTCTTGGAGGAGAATCTAGCATATCAGTTGTCCTAACAAACCTAAATTCAGAAAATTTGGAGCAACCCATTTCTTTCTTCAGTGAAGGGCTTAAGGAATATGAAGGTAGATACATTTAAGTGGAGAGACAATTTCTTTCTTTTATCAAACCTCTCAAGAAATTTAGACATCTACTATCTAACAACAAGATGCAACTCTTGGTTCCACATGCAAGTGTAAAATATCTCCTTTTAAATAAAGATATCAGTGAGAAAAGAGTTGGATGGATCACCTAAGTCATGGAATATGACATTGATATCAAGATCACCAAGCTTGTAAGAGGCAAAGGCATATGTGAACAAATGGTCTCAACTTTTGAGACACCTAAAGAGGATTTCTTTATTTTACAAAATGAGCAACCAGATGGGAATGGAAATCAGAATGATTGGTTATATGATAATAATTGTATTTGATAGAAGGGAGATATCCACACAGTTTGAATAAAGCTAAAAGGAGACATTTTAGATTACAATCTATCCCTTATGCCTTAGAAGATGGTATACTATTCAAAAAAGATTCTAATGGAGTCTTACTAATATGCATTGACACATATCAGATCAACAGGTTTCTAGAAGAGTTTCATGATGATCCTTCAGGTGGTCATTTCTCAACAAGAGTAACAATCATGAAGATAATTAGAGTTGGTTACTATTGGCCAATATTATTCATAGATTCTTATCAAAGGGTGAGAAAATGTAATAATTGTGCCTTCTTCTCGGGAAAACAAAGATTGGATGCCCTTCCTCCTCATCTCATTCAATCATATAGCCTTTTTCACAATGGATTTCTGATTTTATTGGTCTAATCAACCCTCTTTCTAGTTCTGGTCACAAATGGATTTTGGCAGCCACAAACTATTTTACAAGATGGATAGAGGTAGTAACCTTGAAGGATGCCATAGAGACTTCAGTGGTGGAATTCCTTGATGGAAATATAACCAGATTTGGTGCCCCTTCCACTACTATATTAGATAATACCAAGTCTTTTGTTGGAACTCATATAAGCTCTTGGGCAGGTGAGCATGGAATATATTTGAAGACTTCTTCAAATTATTATCCTTAAGGGAATGGTATGGCTGAATCCTCTAATAAAAATTTCATTAGGATCATCAAGAGAATGATTAAGGATAGTCAGAGGGATTGACACACCAAATTAAGAACAACCTTATGGGATAACATAATTACACCCAAGAGAGCCATAGGCAACTCACCTTTCATGCTGGTATATGAGAGAGAATAAAGGCTTCCTCTTTCACTTGAGTTATCTCATCAGTTGGAGCTAGTTGAAAATGATGCAATGACAGTCAGGCTAGCTGAGGTAATGGAACTAGAAGAAATAAGATAGCAAGCTATGCATACACTCGAGATACACCAGCAAATGGGCAAGAGGAGTTTTGACATGAATGCTACTCATAGATTCTTCAAAGAGGGAGACCTTATTCTCAAATGGGATGCATGCAAAGCTAAACCAAGAAGACACTCCAAATTTGATGTTATGTGTAGTGACCCATATGTTATAACCAGTTGTAAAGAGGCTAACACTTTTTAGCTATCTAGGCCTAATAGAGAAGTTCTTCCAATTCCAGTGAATGGGATTCATCTTAAGATTTTCTTTTAGAGAAAAAATAAGATTATACATAGTAGGTTAATTTTCTCTACTTTCCATAAGTGCACGAGCACAACTTTTATTTCTTTAAGACAACAAGTTTTGATATTTTGTCCAGTTACAAAAGGGTACAAATCTTTGTTTTCACAAGTGACTCCATGCCCAATATATCACCAAGCTACTGATCTTGAACACATAGCAGGCATGTTCTCCTAAAGTCGCCAAAATGTTAACCTTTTCAGCGGACCATCAGATCCTCAGATCATATTGCCATCACAGGGTTTCGGTTATTTACATTGAAAGGATAAATTAGTCAAATGCTTCATATCTGGTATTTTGGTGTAGCATCCCTTATGTTACACCGATATGGACATACAATGCTTCAACTGAGACCAAGGTTGGATTTCAACATGAATATTTTTTTGTTTCCTTAAAACCCCAAGCAGATCAATCAATGAGCTGAAGATACTAATTTTGGGGTAGTAGGTTTTGTGTCTCTCCGATGGGTTTTTTGGTAGGAGTCTTTTCGATCTCATCGGTCATCGGCAGTCGGAAGTGATCAAATTGTGCACTTTGGCGGGGCCTTGATACGTTGATAATTTTCATCGACGAAGGTCTTGTCAATGTTAGATTACATCAGGCATCAAAAGTGTTCAAACTTAACATCTCGATATGTTGATCGATGTCATTGGGGTAAGTCACCCCGATGATTCATCTCATCAGCAATCAGAGGTGAATCAAAGATGTCATCTAACAGTGTTGGCTACTTTGATGACTTTTATTAGGGTATATCTTTCTGAAGAGATGCAAGGAAGTTCCCAGGCAAAGGGACATCGATAGAGGTCTTGATGATGTCAAGTCTCATCGAACATTGGAGGTGAGGAAAATATGTAGCCCAATGGGTGTTGTTACCGCGATGGATCCCATCGGGGTAGGTTTCACTGACATGGTTTCATGGGAAACTTGATAGTTTCATTGACAAGGATATTTCCAATATGGTCAGCTACTATGTTTTATCAGGGGAATGACCTCATTGTTGCTCCAATCTAATTTTTGAGGATTGGAGGATGACACATTTTCATCAACAAAAATTTCTTGTAGTCTTCCCGATATCCGATAGCTTTCACCAACATATCAATACACTCAACCTAGGAGCTTTCTCATCGAGGTTACCTTCCTTGATGTTAAACTACAGTCATATAGCACCAAACACATAAGATGTGGGCTCTTTTCAGGGAGACTCTCTCTGATGTAGACCAAGAAAAGCATTAATGTTTCCAGCTGCCCCAATGACCTGTCCTCTATTTTCTAGTCTCTCAGGTGATGCCATTACTACCATAGAATATCGATAGGGGTTTCCCATCATTTGTAAAAAACTCAATGACATTTTGTATTCATCCATTTCTATTATGAGCATCCAGTCAATTTCCCCAAATGTTCATTTATGGTTGCATGTGGCTGAGATTATATTTTTGCACCAACTGAGTTAAGGAATGATGACTTCTTGAATCTATAGTTATTTCAAAGAGATGGGTCACTGTTTTCTTGTTGGGCATTCATTGCTCCTTCTTCCTATCACTTATTGAGTGTTCAATTTGTCTTTGAGATTAGATTTATTCTAATTTGTTCTTTTGTAACTCGACCCAAGTAAGGGTTTGAACTTTATGTATAGTTTGGGTTATGTCTGAACCCTATAAAGGAAAATTTTGTATATTCTCCTTGGGGATCTCTTTTTCTGGTTCTTTTATAGAATTCTCTTCTGTAATTGTATATTTTCCTTATTCAATAGAAATTACTATTATTTACCTATTTTCGACCCAAATAGTTTGTGTAATCTTCCTTCCCTATTTATTTGGATGTATTTCATCATCTGCAGCACAATTAATCTTTTTGAGTGAATATATGTATTCCTTTACTGGTTGTATTGGTTCTTGACTTTCATTTTGAGCTAAAGTTGATAGATATAGAGAGTAGTGTAATTTTTGTGAGTCCTATTGAGGTTAAGTGCAGTCATTAGAAATAATGGGTCAATATTTAATTTTTTGTATCACCCCCCTTTCCCTTTCAACATCCCCTTCTCCATTTTCCTCAAAAGTAGTAGTTTTAGGTGCACCTAGATTGTAAAGGAAGTCGCCCTTCTCTGGAGATTCAATCTCATTGATCAAGTCACACATTTAGAGATTGGTTCCATGTTTCAAAAGGTTGCCTAATTCACTAACCACCATCTAGGAAAGGGTACAAACTTTTATGACAACATTACTCTTAATACAATTATATTCCTAACAATTAGGTCATGGTGATCCAAACCCACCTTAAAATGAGAGTAAGGAAGTTGAGGGACTACGCCCCAAACTATGCTATCATGTATAGGTCATGATATGTGTCAAATAATATTTATATAACCCAAATAAACATGTACTCACAATGTACTATGTCCATATACATATAGAATACCAACTACAGATAAGTTTTTTGAATCATTGTCACTAGTTAGTCTAGTGGAAATGATTCCTATAATAACCTTTCAAAGACTCATAATAGAAGCATCCTTAATAGTGTTGGAAATATATATTGTCATTGATTTCAACTTGATATCTGACAATATGTGTTGTCATTAAGTTATATGAATGCAATATGTATTGTGGTCATTGGTGATTTAGTTTGATAATTCAGATGATGCATATTTGAGATCAATTATTTGTCCGGGAAGAAGGCACAATTATTACATTTTCTCACCCATTGATATGTAAGAAATAATAAATCATTTGTGGAGATGTGTGATTTGATGTGAAGTCTATTAATGTGCCAAATTGATTTATAATCAGATTATGAAGTGTGCAAAGTCAATTTAACAAAAAAGTTGGACTACAAAGAGAACTATGTACTATCAAAATTGGTTAGATGCTTCTTCTACAATAATTTATACCATGTATTTCATTATAATCTAATTGTGTCTTTCTCTGAAAATGTGATCTTTAGTTTGAAACTCCATTGTATCTTTCCCTAAGATAGTGAGTCTTGGTTGCAAGTTCGACAATGAGCCTCTTCTAATACATATTTCATATATTGTGAGTTGGTCCTCGTCGCGGTTCTTCTCTCCTTGGGTTTTCCATGTAAAATCTTGGAATTATTGTGTGCTTCATGTTAAATGTATTTGTTCTTTAATTCTTCTTATTTGTTTTGATATTCTCAAAAGTTAATGAACAATCATATTTTGGTTTATGCTAATTTAACCCCCCACCCTATCAGCATCTTTGTGTGTTAAAAAAATAGTAAAAGGGTGAATTCCACACTTCTTATTCACATCCTCCTCCTCCTCCTCATCCCTAATGTATCCAACCCTTCAAGAACAATTTAGGTTGTAAATAATGCTAATAGCTATAGGGTAGAGATATAAACTCTTCATGACTTATTTAATTAAAAAATATGTGTTATTTAGAAACTTATTTCTATTATCATAGATTATTTAGATGGGGAAAATTAAATACCATGCCCATTTTCTTATGTTTTGGGTCCACTTCAACTACAGTGGCTTTGTGTAATAATAAGCCTACATGTGGCAGATTCCTGCATGAATTCAACTCATGACACCACCTTATCCCATTACCACATATCTCCATATATCGATCCTAATCCCTAAATATTTCATTCATCATTTTGATCAAATCTATATGTGTAGAATTGGTACAAATCATTTTCATTCGATTGGATTTTATCCTTAATTTTTTAAAATTTGAAGTTCAAATCGATACCTTTTCAACCTTTCTCACTAGCTTATGGGCAAATTTAGTCTATACTTTTTTTTATTAATGTGCCACAAAGTGGCACTTAAAGATATCGACTCATTAATTTGAAATCATGTTAGAAATCAAGGAAATCTTAGGAATCTAGACATAAAGGAATAATCGAAGAACATTTAGAGTAGCATAGAAGCATTATTAGAACATCACATCAACATGCATCATCCTTGGCCCATTGCATAATTCCTTGTTGTTCTTGGTTACTATTGCACATCCATTGATTTGGTTCTTATAGGTGCTTGAATGAGGAAAACATGATCCTTAGAATTTTGTAAATTCCCTAAAAGTGTTTGTAAAAATGGTTAGTCCCCATTAAGAGAACATGATCCTTGATATTTAATGGATTCCTCAGTAGTTTTGTAAACATTTCTAGTCCTAGCTAAGATTTAGATATTAGAATATAAATTAAAACCAATTTTAATCATTGATTTGCAACAAATTCATTCTTATAGTATAAGTTTAGGTCCAAGTATGAGTTTAATTTTGTCAAAAGTGTTTTCAAACATTGCTAGTCCTTACTAAGATTTATATATTAGAAGATAAAGGCAAACCATTTTTAATCATCAATGTGCAACCAATTTATACATATATTATAAGCTTAGGTTTATGCACAATTTCACTTCTATTGACACATAACTAGTTTGTGGGTTCCAAGATAGTTATTCAAGATTAAATTCTAAAATTATAGCATGGTGACAAATCGACTCTTGATATATTTAACATATTTCTCTCATCTTCAAAATCCAACCAAGTATAATATTTAAGCTCATTTAATTTCCACGACAATTTCAATGTTAATAAATCCCAGTTCCAACTCATATGAAGATAAATCTCACTAACTCACTATGACATAATTAGTCAATAGACTTTTCTCAAAATGATTTCATACCTTAAAAAAATGATTCCTAAAAATGTTGTCACATTGAAAAAGTGGTTTGATGAAAATAATAGTAGAAATATTGGTTTACATCTCTATTGGTATATCTATGTCAACACTACTATCATTCTCGTATCGACTAGACATTGCACCTCCCAATAATACAATCCGTAGGTACTATTTGAAAATAATATTTACCTTAGGGTTAGAAAAAGAGGCGATTTTGACTAAAAGGTGCGTGAATGTCATGAAAATATTGTCACAATAGAAAAAGTGGTTTCATGAAAATATTAGTAAAAATATTGTGTTACATCTCCATATATATATATATATATATAT
>MU225795.1:2527929-2566342 GCA_018584345.1 Thuja plicata | reverse complement strand
TATATATATAAAGTGATTTAATGAAAATAGTAATAAAAATAATGTGTTAAATCTCCATAATCAATAATAAAGGGATTTTATGAAAATAATAGTAAAAACATTGCGTTACATCTCCACTCTTATATCTATATAAAAATAAAGTGGTCTCATGAAAATAATAGTAAAATTATTATGCTACATCTCCATTGTATATCTATATAGACAATAAAGTGGTTACATGAAAATAATAGTAAAAACATTTTGTTACATCTCCATTTGTATATCTATATCAAGAATACTATCACTTGTATATTGACCAAATATTACATCTCCCAATAATACAAGCCCTGTATATAATTTAATTTTTTAAATTAAAAAAAAAACAATTTACCTCATGTTAAAAAAGGACTATGACTTGTTAAATTAAGAGGGCATATGAGCAATTTTGACTAAAAGCCATGTAAATGTTGTGAAGATGTTGTTATATTAGAAAAGTGATTTCACGAAGTTAATGGTAAATATATTATGTTACATCTCCATTCGTATATCTATATCAACAATAACATGATTTCATAAAAATAATAGTAAAAATATCGTGTTACATCTCCATATGTATATCTATACCAATAATAAAGTGATTTCAAATTGTTAAAACATGACATCAAATTTCTATTCGTATATCTGTATCAACAACAATGTCACTTTGGTATTTATCAAACATTGCACCTCCTAATAATAAAACATCTAAATAGTCATCCAAAAACCCTATTTACTTAAGGGTTAAAAAAAGGGTTGTGGTGTGTTAAATTGAGATGGGCATACATGAGCAATTTTGACTAAAAGGTGTGTGAATGTTGTAAAAAGGTTATTACATGGAAAAAGTGGTTTCATGAAAATAAGCATAAATATTGTGTTACATCTCCATTTGTATATCTATATCAATAATAGTGTCACTTCCACATTGATCAAACATTGCACCTCCTAATAATACGACCCCTAAATAATCTTCTAAAAAAACACCTATTTACATTATGGTTAAACAAAGGACCATGGGTTGTTAATTTGAGATGGGCGTATGTGCAATTTTGACTAAAAGGTGTGTGAATGTCGTGAAAAGGTTGTCATGTTGGAAAAGTGGTTTCATGAAAACAATAGTAAAAATATTGTGTTACATCTCCATTGGTATATCTCCCAATAATACAACCCCTAAGTAGTCTTCCAAAAAATCTATTTACCTAAGAGTTGAAACATGGGTCATGGCGTGTTAAATTGAGATGGGCATATGAGCAATTGTAATTAAAAGGCGTGTGAATGTCATCAAGTTAAAAAATGGGTCATGGCGTGTTAAATTGAGATGGGTATATGAGAAATTGTACCTAAAGGCGTGTGAATGTTGTCATGTTGGAAAAGTGGTTTCATGAAAATAAGTGAAAATATTAGGTTACATCTCCATTTGTATATCTACATCAACAATAGTGTCACTTTCAAACTAATCAAATGTTGCACCTCCTAGTAAAACAACCCCTAAGTAGTAAAAAAAGTATGTGTACACAATGGTTTAAAAAAGCAATGGATTTGTTAAATTGAGATGAACATATTAAAAATTATGACTAAAAACTATGTGAATGTCTTGAAAGCAAACAATACTAAAAATATTGTGTCACATTTCCACTCTTATATCTATATCAACAATACTTTCACTTTTGTAGCGACCAAACATTACACGTCCCAATAATACATGTCCCCGATACTACTTAAACACTATTTACCTTAATGTTAAAAAAAGGACCATGGGGTGTAAAATTGAGATGGGCACATGAGCAATTATGACTACAAGGTGTATGAATGTTGTGAAAAGAAACAATAGTAAAAATAGTGTTACATTTATCATACCTATATTTATACCATTGAGATGGGCACATGAACAATTATGACTAAAAGGTGCATGAATGTCATGAAAAGAAACAATAGTAAAACTAGTGTTACATTTTCATACCTATATTTATACAATTGAGATGGGCACATGAACGATTATGACTAAAAGATGTATGGATGTCGTGAAAAGAAACAATAGTAAAATAGTGTTACATTTCCACCCGTATATCTATATCAACAATACTTTCACTTTTGTAGCGACCAAACATTACACCTCCTAATAATACAAGTCCCTCAACACTATTTATGTTAATGTTAAAAAAAGGACCATGGAGTGTGAACTTGAGATGGGCACATGAACAATTATGACTAAAAGATGCATGAATGTCGTAAAAAAGAAACAATAGTAAAAATAGTGTTACATTTTCATACCTATATTTTTACATTTCCACCCGCATATCTATATCAATAATACTTTCACTTTTGTAGCGACGAAACATTACACCTCCTAATAATACAAGTCCCTCAACACTATTTACCTGAATGTTTAAAAAGGAACCATGGAGTGTAAAATCAAGACGGACACATGAACAATTATGACTAAAAGACATATGAATGTCGTAAAAAAGAATCAATAGTGAAATTAAAATTAGTATTACATCTCCCTACCTATATTTATACCCAGAATACTTTCACTTTCGTGGCCATCAAACATTCCACCTCCTAATAACCCTATTTACCTTAAGATTTTAAAAAAAAGGACAATGAGGTGTGAAATAGAGATGGGGCTAAAGGTGTGTGAATGCCGCAAATCACATCCAAAGATACGCGGTGTCAAAAGTCCATGATGAAACTAACAAGAATGATGTGTGAAGGCCACTTGCTTGGGGGAGGGAACCCAGGCACTAAATACTTCATAGCCAAGCTTAGCCGAGGATTGTGTCACGTGGGGAGATGCATTTAGACGATCAAACGTAAAAGAAAGAAATCACCTCATGAAGGTATTACTCATATGCAGAGAAGTTTGAATGGAGACATGGAGGTATGTGAATGTAGGACAAAGGGCGTTGGCCCCGCCTGTCATGCCGATCCCCGGTCCCACCAAACCCAAACCCGAATTTAACCCACCCCCAACTCCCACTCTCAACCTTCAATCCTTTCTTTTATCTCCCTCTCTCTCGCCCCTTCTACAGAGATCTCTCTATCTCTACACTTTCTCTGAATCTATTCATTCATGGAGGAGGAATTCATTCTGTCATGCTATTCTGTGAGGGATGAGGCAGTAAAACGTTGTGTCTGGCTCTGAATTGCTTTGGACCGAAGAAGAAGAACAGAGGAGGAGAAAAGGGGCATAGGAAGAAGTCAGGAAAGAGCATACTTCTCTTTTTTGTTTTGTGTTTTGTGTTTTGGGCATTTGGAGAATTGCAGAGGAACAAGTTAGGAAGGAGTAAAACGTTGGGTCCGGCTCTGAGTTGATTTGGGACCGAAGAAGAACTGAGGGAGAAAAGGGGCAGAGAAAAAGTAGAAAATCTGAGTTTTTTTTTCTGTGTTTTGGGCATTTTGAGAATCGCAGTAAAACGTTCGGTCCGGCTCTGAATTGATTAAACGGAGCGAAGGAGAAGAACAGAAGGAGAAAAGGGGCAGAGGAGGAAGAAAAACTGAACATTTTAACCCGGCCGGTGAGGCAGTAAAACGTTCAGTTAGGCTCTGAATTGCTTTGGATCGAAGAAGAAGAACAGAGGGAGATAAGGGGCAGAGGAAGAAGAAAAACTGATCTTTTTTTCTGTGTTTTGGGCATTTGGAGAATCGCAGTTAAACGTTCGGTCCGGCTCTAAATTGATTCGGGCGGCTCAAACGGACCGAAGAGAAGAACGGAAGAAGAAAAGGGGCAGAGGAAGAAGGAGAACTGAGCTTCTTTTTTTTTGTGTTTTGGGCATTTGGAGAGTTGCAGTAAAACGTTCGGTCTGGCTCTGAATTGATTCGGGCGGCGCAAACGGACTGAAGAAGAAGAGAAAGGGCGCAGAGGAAGAAGAAAAACCGAACAGTTTCCTGTGATTCAGGGATTTCTGAGAATTGCAATCCTGGCGGGCGGGTGGTGGGAAGGCAATGTGGCGCCCATGGGACGGGCGGATCCACACCAGCCGGGCGGAGCGCCCGGCGGAGGAGCACCGTCCTCAGCTCCATCGGAGGAAGACGAGAACAGCGGGAACAGCAGCAGCCAGGGGAACAAGAACAACAAGAGATCAAGAACAGAAGAAGAAGACGCCGGCGGCCTACACGGCGGAGACGGGCAACCGACACGGCGCCCGCGGGGCAGACCCGCCGGTTCGAAGAACAAACCCAAACCGCCCATCATAGTGACCCGAGACAGCCCGAACGCTCTGCGGGCACACGTTCTGGAGGTCTCGAACGCCTGCGATGTGGCGGAGAGCGTGGCCACTTTTGCCCGGCGGAGAGAGCGCGGCGTGTACATTCTCAGCGGCAGCGGCACAGTCACGAACGTCTCCCTCCGGCAGCCTGCGGCGCCCGGGTCAGTTGTGACTCTGCACGGTCGGTTCGAGATTCTTTCCCTCTCGGGTGCATTTCTGCCCGCTCCTGCTCCGCCTGGTGCGACGGGATTGACTGTTTATTTGGCCGGCGGGCAGGGGCAGGTTGTGGGCGGGTCGGTTGTTGGGCCGCTCTTGGCTTCGGGTCCTGTTGTGATTATTGCTGCTTCTTTTACGAATGCCGGGTACGAGCGGCTCCCGTTGGAGGAGGATGAAGAACAGGCTCCGCCGAGTGTTCAGTCTCAGGGAATGCCTTCCTCTCTTGCTCTTAGTGATGTTGCGGGGAATAATAATGGTGGTAATATGCCGCCTCTTTATAATGTGCCTCCTAATCTCTTGAGTAATTGTTTGCCTCCGGAGGCTTACTGGGCGGCCGCTGCTTCTGCTCGCCCGCCTTACTGAGCTGAAAAGGTTCGATCTTGAGGATTTTGTGGGCCGAAATGCTCAATCTTCTTCTTTGGGTCGAGGATTTCGTGTTCCGAAATGTTCAATCTTGTTCTCTGCTGGGTCGAGGATTTTGTGTACCGAAATGTTCAATCTCAATCTTTTTCTTTGGATTGAAGATTTTATTTTCCGAAATGTACAATCTTCTTCTCTGGGTCGAGGATTTTATGTTTCGAAATGTTCAATCTTCTCCTCTGGTCGAGGATTTTACGTTCCGAAATGTTCAATCTTCTTGTTTGGATCGAGGATTTTATGTACTGGACAGTTCAATCTCCTTTGGATCGAGGATTTTATGTACCGAATTGTTCAATCTCCTTCCTTGGGTGGAGAATTTTATGTGCTGAAACATTCAATCTTCTTCTTTGGGTGTATGTACCGGTGAAGGTTCAAATATTTGGGTCCAGGATTTTATGTTCCGGAAGGTTCAATCTTTTTTCTTTGGGTCGATTTTATATGCGGAAAGATTCAATCTTTGGGTACGTGGTACCTGTTTGTGCACTGGAAATGGGATTCGCCATTATCAAATCTAACCGAGGATCGTGAGTTTCGGACCCTCTGTGGGCTTGAATAGTGATGGATGGGATGGGATGGGCTGCGGCCTTTGCCTCATTCTTTTTTCTCTGTGTAAATTAGATCCTGAGAGTTATGTTGTGATTGAATATAATTTATGATCGAAATGCTTGTTCTTATTTTTCTGAGGTGGTTTTGAGCTCCTGGTAATGGCTCCATGGGCTTGTACCCATTTGTCTTTTGCTTTCATTTTCTCTGAGTAAATTAGATCTTGTGATTTGTGTTGTAGTCGAAGATGGTTTATAATGGCAATAATCTTGTAGTTGAATATGGTTTACAATGGCAATAATCTAAAAAAAATCCCATTTGAAGAGCCTGTGGTAATCTCTATTGGAATGGGTCTGGTACTAGAATTAACTTTCTTTTGTCTTTTTTAAATCACATCTCTTGAGAAATATTTTGCGATTGGATTTATGAGGAAACTTGATATTCCAATTAGAAGAAACTGTGTTGCACCATTTTCCCATTTTTGCTTGAATTGGTATTGTTTCTGTTTAAACTGGATTTTTGTGATGCTATAATGCTTTTGCTCTTAAATGGCACAGTAAATAAATTTCTGGTTTTGTGCTTCTGGGATCGTAGTGGGAGAGTCTCTAAAATCTATTATATTAAAAACCAGATTTCTTGGGTTATGCTACAATTGAATTATTGAATGTATTCTACTGATATTATATAACATGGCGTTTTACTGAATAGTAGTTGGGACATGTTGCCACATCTTTTTCCCTTGAGTTGAATTAATCTTCATTCGTTTCCAATCTACGTACAACTAAGAAAGTCTCAGTACCAATTGGTTGGCCGGCTTCTTGTCTATGTACAAACTAGATTGATTGGGTTATGTTACAATTGAATTATTGAATTTGTGCTACTGATATTATCTATGGGAATCTCTTAAAACCTAATTAGGAACTGTGTAAGGTGGTTAGCAGGCGATGGTGAGTTTTTTTATGTGTAAATTAGATCTGGAGAGTTGAGTTGTAATTATGGCTTGCAGGTTTCTGATTTAAACTGTGGGAATCTATATTTTTTTGATCGATGTTTTAAATTTCTAATTTAAATTGTGTGAACTTTTTTCTTCATGGATGTTTTTGCTCACATGATTTATCATTAGAATGATAAATTAAAGAAGAGAATGATAAATTATATTGTACTTATATATTCAAATGCCCAATTAGAAACCGAACTCTCAGACCCATTTAGAAACCAATCGTGCAAACCCAGTTGAAACTATGTTATTCTGTAGGGTATGGAAGGCATTGCAATTTTTGGGCTTTTGATGGAATGAAATATTTACTTGTTTTCTTGTCTATAATTCAGACTGTTGAGACGTATGCTTTGTTTTGAGCGCATAGCAAAATAATGACTGGTGAAGAATTATTTTGTTCTTCTTGGCTGCAAATCCAACTTAATTATCATATAGTATAATATCAACCAGTCATTATTTTGTTCTTCTTGGCTGCAAAGCCAACTTAATTATCATATAGTATAATATCAATCGATGCATGAGAGTCTGCCATGGTGGTTCACTTCTCAGTTCTGGTATGATTCTGCCATGGTAGTTCACTTCTCAGTTCTCTAAGATTCTTAGAGAACTGAATTGAATTAAAGATTTTTAATGGCGTTCATGAGACTATCAGTCTAAGGGACTACGAAAAACAGTCTTTAATTAATTCCATAATTTTTTCTATATCCGATCTCCTGCTATAGATGTCCATATACTGAACTCGAATGTCACCATATGCCATATAACAGAATATTTATCAATTTTCTATGTTGGAAGTTCACATGTAGCCTTCAGAATTGTTTGAGATTCATAGTTTCATGGTTCAAAATCTAATTTTTTTATTATAAAAATGAGCTGAAAATTTTCAACTTTGCCTACAAATTAATATTGTAATGTTATAGGTGATGATTTAGTTGGCACAAGTTTTTAACGCTCCATGAAGTAGATATGGTTTTGGTTTTGGTTTTATCAATTTATGATGAATTCTTTTTCCTACCCTTATTTATGGTTTTGATGTTTTTCCCCTTTTGGTACACTTTCCAAATGTTGGATGTTCGAGGCCAACGATGAGAATCATGATGGACGTCTGTAAGGAAACATAATGGACTTCCAAACCTTAAAATCTTTTATTGATGTTTGTTGCGTATTTCTTTGGAAAATCTGCACAAAAACCATCCTTGGGAAAAGCTTAAAATCTTTGATGATGTGTTCTATTTTCCTGTGATATGATACATTTTGCCCATGCATTCTGAATCTAATCTGACATGATAAGTAGATTGAGAATGATCACATATTTCATGACTGACACACACATTTATGCATATCAACATGCCTCCCACTGAATGCTGCCTTGTATTTCCAAACGACTTGAATTTATTTGATGTATTGACTACCCATCTGTCAGAACAGTACAATACTATCTATTTGGACCCAAGTCCCACAAAATAAAATAGATTAACATTTCTAAGATCCTTGTGATGTGCACGTTGGAAATTCTATTTAAAAGATTATTCACCTGTATTTGTTTTATTGTTCAGATGTTTGTACGATACCAATTTAGCTACAGGTGTATAGATATGTATAGGGGGGATCTAGAGGGCCCTCCCATGAAGTAGAAGTTAAAAAAGAATGCCCACAATGGTTGAAACTGAAAGCAAAAGATTGCTACTCAAAAATCAACCTAACTCTGCTATTTCAACGTTCAACAATGAAAGGCAAGACACTACGTCATACCTCCATACTTTTTTCTTAATTTTTGGTTTGCACTAAATTGCTTGCATTCATTGAGGGGATCGAGAAAGCACTTGACTCTTTGGGAACACTCACGGCTGTGGATAACAATTTAACTGGTTATTTCTCGACCTCAAACTCTAATTACAAGGCTTTTAAGCTCTTCTTGTTGTAATGTACAAAACTGTAATACTCTCAAGATTTCATGGTAGTTTTTTGAATTTGTTTTGGTTTTAGTTTCTTTAGCATCATTTAAGCTCTTCGTGTTGTAACCTAGAATATTGCAATACTTTCAAAAAATTTCTTGTAAGTAAGATTTGTTTAGATTTAATGGTTAATATTATTTTTGTTTTTTTATTGGTATGTTGTTACAAAGGATTGCATTTTAATTAAGTTTGGAACTTAGCTATTCTGTTAAAGATGATCTAATATGAGATAATCTTTAAGCTGCGGGTAACTTATTGCGAAGATGAACCTCAAGAGGGTATTGGTTACTTTGTTGGATCTCCCAAAACTATTGCTTTGATATCAAAAGAGATAGAGAGAGAACTTGTAATGAAAATTTATGGATCTAGGAGGTGATGCACCAAAGCTTGAAGGCCTATTTGCTGATCTAACTCACAATTTCTATCAATAAAAGGGTTTTGTTCCTTAACAAACTCAATTCAAAACATGCAACACATAAGTATTTTATAAAAAAGATTTAGTTTCAATGTTTGTTTGAAGGAAAATTGCTAGTTTTCACAACTTCAATCTATTGAAATCAACTATCATAGCCTATAACTTGTATTAAACATGTGTTTTCTCGCTCCAACATTGCTTGAACAAGACAAAGTTAAAGGATCTGTAAGCAAACCACAACAATTGCATCCAATCATTCATTCACAAGATGAGACAAGAAATTTTGAGAAGGAACACTGCTACTTTTATTGAATAAAGAGGAGTTTTTGTTGTTATAATACTGAAGAATGTTTCTAAAAATGAGTTACAATACTTTTGCTTATATGGTATGCAATAATTTATAATGAAAGAACTATGAAAATGCGATTACACTAAATGTTTTTTTTATAGAAAAGAACTTTCTTTTTTTACTAAAAGATGACTTTAAAGTTGAACTTTACTTTAACTGGAAGATGACTTTGAAGTTGAACTCCACCTCTTATCTGCATCAGGGCCTCAAAATCTGCTCCAACTGATTATCTGTATTGTTGACTTTTCCTTCAATTTGAATGAGAAAATTTTCTTTGATCATGCAACTTTGAAAAACATACAAAATAGGTGTCAAAATTGTTCTGACCTGGCTACTTGTGGCCCCACAAATCCTCTTGGCTGATGTTTTATTCATGTAGGGTCTTCAACTAGATTTAAACCGATGCATGTGTTATAAAACTCCACCTTTCCAAGTCTCAAAATGCTCTTGTTAATTTGCTTGCTTCTATATAGCTATATTTGACTTGAAGGAACAATAAAAAAAAGGCAACATTTTGGCAAACTCTGAAGGGTATTTGGTTGCTAAACATGAGGAACTAGTAGCCTTAGCATCTATTGGGTATATGACTTGAAAACATTGAACAACAACAACTACCTTCTAACAAGACTGAGAAACATGTACACCAGCACTTAAGGAAACCAAAACATAATCAAAAGGATTTAGATTCAGTGCTTGAACAAAAATTATCAGTTGTCACAACTTCAATCTATTAAAATCAATTATCTTAGTCTATAACTTGTATTAAACATGTGCTTTCTCACTTCAACATTGCTTGAATGTGACAAAATTAAAGGATTCATAAATAATCCACAACATTTTCATCAAATCATTTAATCACAAGATGAGACAATAAATTTTGAGAAGGAAAACAATTTCTTTTATTAAATAAAAAAGGTTTTTTGTTGAACTACAATACCGAAGAGTGTTTTCAAAAATGAGTTACAATACTTTTTCTTCTATTGTATGCAATAATTTGAAATGATAAAATTATTAATAGGTTACACATAATGTTCTTATAGAAAATAACTCTCTTTCTTAACTGAAAGATGACTTTGAAGTTGAACTCCATCTTCGATCTACATAAGGGCCTTGAAATATGTTCCAACTTATTGTATTTATCCTTGAATTCTCCTTCAAAGGAAAATTTCTTTGGTCGTGTAACTTTGAAAAACAAGAAAAATATGTGTCAAAATTACTCTAAATTGGTTGCTTGTGGCCCCAAAACTCCACCGACTGATGCTTTATCTATGCAGGGTCTTCAACTAGGTTCAAATTGATACATGTATCATAAATCTCCACATTTTCAACTCTCCAATTGCTCTTGTTAATTTGCATGACATTCTTGATTGATTGTATGAACTAGGAGCTTATTAACATGACTTATGAGATTGACCTAGACTTCTGTATAGGCTATTTTTGACATGAAGGTGAAAAAAATAGGTAACAATAATGTCTCAAATTTTTGAATATTTACCTAAAGTTTAGAGATGTTAGTTTTTCACAACTATTTTGATTAGTGTGCTTTGTTTTTTGGGTTTAACTACGTAAGATTTGTTTCCGCCAATATTTTGGATTACATTATGATCAATCATCAGGATGAGAGAGCTATAAGAAGAAAAAATAGATCATAGAGTGATTTGAAACATTGATGCAAACAAATCCTCTGTAGTTGAATCCAGAACAGAATGCACTACTTTCAAAAGTATTTGAATATGGATTGATGGTTTATTCCTTAGCTATCTCTGGCCACTTGGTGTAACATTCACCTAGCAATGTAAAAAGGGTTGGATTTAATTGGTCGTGTATCCTAACATCTAGTTGGCTAATTTTGAAATTTAAAATTTTATTTTGAACCTGTTTTGGTGTTTCATTCCCATAGTACATTTGAGATTTATTTTAGCTTACACCTTGACTTGTCTTCTCTTCACCAAGATTTGCTAAGATTATAATATAATATTGTTTTTGCTTTTATATTTGCTACATGTTGATTGTTTTAGAATCATTTGCGACATGAGCATGCCATGCAAATGTCCATGCAAATTGTTAAATGTCTCATTATTATTATTTTTTTGAGTTTGAACAATTGTCTTCTTGCTTAACTATCTTTGGCTACTTGCAATTATGTTTTCTTGGATAAATAAGTATTAAATTCTTTGTTTCTTAATTGATCTATGTTTAATTAGAAGGCTTTAAGCTCTTATTATTGTACCATAGTTTCAAATATTTATGTTGTATTTTCAATTTGTTTTGGAGTTCATTTTTGTAGCATGTTTTCGGTTTATTTTAGTTTAGATCTCTATCTTTCATTAATCAAGATTTGTTTAGATTCTATGGGGTATGTGCACCAAGATGGCAAACAAAAATGGTCATTCACCTAAAAAAAATTTAAAAATGCAAGTAATGCGTTTAGGGTTTTTAAAATAAAAAATCTCAAACATGTTATGGCTCAGAAAATTTGAGGCCTAATGTATACGAGGTTTTTGAATTAAAACCCTATATGTGGTTTTAACCTTTAGAACCTCGTATGTGTTAAACTAATAACAAAAATCCGATCAAGTTTTTCTCATTAATTGTTTTTTTTTCTAAAAAGAGGATTGACTGGGTCATTTTCACCTACAATCCTCACAACAACAACAACACCTACCAACCCTAAATAGAGTCAAAAGCTTAATCGTGTTAATTGTATTTTCAACTGAAATCACCATGTCATGATGTCAAAGAGGTATGCCTTCATATTTTATATGCATTAAATATTTTTTTAGTTATTTTTATTAATTTGTTTTTTTTATAAATTTGATATTAGATGTTCAAACCTTGTGCCTGAACAAAATTTTCCTCATGAAAATCCTAAGGAAAACCCTAGGATGGCTAACCCTCTAGCTCCTCCAAGAAAGCCCCAACAACATGTTAGCACTAATTTCTAAAATTTTCATATTTCAAAAAGTGTCTTTTTTCCCGTGTTATTGATTTTAAGTTATGGCCTTTTCATGTGAAAAAAGTATTAAAATGTGCTTAAGTCTTCAAGTGGTCACCTTTTATGTTTAGTCGCGTTGTCTTTCTTAAGAAGTCATTTAACTACGCAATTGAGCGAATGAATGGATTGTCATGTGTTCGCGCAATCGTGACGGTCTTGTAAAATGTTAACCTGACTGTGCGAGTGAGCGATGGGGTTATTAGAAATGTTTTAAAAAAAATTATCGCTCACTCGCCATGTAATTTTGCCTAAAGATTTTTAGTCCACGAGTGTGCGAGCAAGAAAGAAAATTGTGTTGTCGCTCACTCGCCAAGGTAACTTAACTTAACATTTTTTTTGTGTGAGTGTGCAAGCAAAGTAAGTTTTATTTTATCGCTCACTCCCTGAGGTAAGTCACTTAACATCTTTTGTTGCGTGAATGTGTGAGTCAAGTTTAGGTTAAGTCATCTTGCTGAGGTTAATTTCATGTTATCTTTTGTTGTGCGAGTGTGTGACGCGTTCTGTGTTGCAGGTTATATACTGTTATCGCTCACTCGCGATGGTCTATTCACTTAAAGTTTTTAATCCGCGAGTGTGCAACCAAGGAGGTTTTATTTCATCGTTCACTCGCTTATGATTAGCAGTTATTGATTTGTGGACCTCGAGTGTGCGACTAAAGAAATTTTTATGCCATCGCTCACTCGCTAAGCCTTAGTGGTTAACAAATTTTGGACCGCGAGTGAGCGACGCGGCTTATGACATGTTTCAAAAGAGGTTATCGCTCACTCATGATGGTTAAAGATCAAGTCAAAAAAGGGTTGTGTGCGACCAAGTGAAAATTTAAGCAACAATTTTAGTTGTCGCTCACTCACGCAGGTTCAAACATGATAAGACAAAGTGCAGCGAGTGCGTGATTGAAGAGTTAGATGAAATCAACAACTCTCTTTCACTCGTCAAATGATCTTGATCCTGAAGGAGGATGATGCGAGTGCGTGACTGAATAAGAGAAAGAAGCTTTATCGCTCACTCGTGAAGAATGTTTTGAATTTTTGGTTTATGTAGTGAGTGCGAGACAAGGTGCCACGTGTCTCATTCTCAGGTTTTGAATGCCAGAAAGAAAGAAATGCATACTTTGTTCCAGCAAGGATGCACAAGTTTGAATTAATGGCAGCATTAGTTGTAGACGCCAATGGAATGATTTTTCAAGTGTGAGGAGTTGCAGTAAGTGGACAAGATGTGGATGTGATAGGATATAAGTATAACCGATTGTACCTGGATTCTGTACAATTCTCTTTTCTGCCTTCATGAATTTCTGAGCGAATAGTAGAGCTTGTTTTTCGAGATCAATCTTGAGAAGGAAAGATGAGTCAAGCCACTACAAGCTTAGCTTTGAAGGGGTCTGGGAAGAAAGTAGTTGCAAGAAAGAAATACATAGATGAATTTGCAGAGCTCCTACCTGGAACTTCCAGTGCAAACAGTGCCAATTGGGTAGAATGGAAAGATAAATGGTGTCAATGCAGAAACGTGGTCATGCTCAATCACTCTGGTAACACTTTATTTCACTACTTCTGTAATAATAGGGTTAAGTCACCCCCTATCTGCAATCCATGGAACATGAATATGGAAAAATTGATTGCCCTGATGTGTACACTAAATGGACTTGATCAAAGAACTAGATAAGAGCTACTGTCCAGCAACTAGAGTGATTAGGAAGAAGAACAAAGAAGCCCTAGTAGCAATAAATATAAGAATAGTAGCAGAGGTTTTTAGAGTTGTCGGTGCAATATGTACCGAAATTGACCTAGACAAGATACAAGTTGATTATGAGAAGCAGGAGAAATTGATAAAGAAGCATGAGATGCCAAGATTTATGCCTAGGGTGGACAAAAATCTGGTGGTAATTCCAGATAACATAAAGCCACCTTTTAACTTGTCTTTCTTTCATAATTATATCAAATGCACAGTGTACGGTTTGAGAAAAGTTCTGGGTTTTGATGGAGATTCAACTGCTCCTTCTGACCTATTGATGATGGCCATGGACATTCAATATCCATAGTTCAATACCGAATATGACTACATGGGTTATGTAGTTGAGGCTATACATATTGCATTGGTGGAGATACAACAAGATGTTCCTTTTCCTACTTCTAAGCACTATTCACACCTGATGTTTCTGATTTTGTATTACAACAAGGCATCAATGGACGAAGAATTAGAGTTGTTTGATTTAGAATATGGGGTTGAAATACCAACTCAAAGATGGACCCAGGTATTGGATAGCTCTTCAGTATATTCCTCTTTTGTTTTCTTTCAAAATTGGATTGTTGCTCCAATTCTAGACATGTTGGGAGTAAAAAGGGAAAGGTTGTCTTTTGATGTTAGAAGGTTGTTGAGGCCATGGAATTTTATTCAAGGTTGATCTATTAGCCACAATTGGGGTAATTTCTTCTACTTTGATAAGTTCACTATCATTAGGTTTTATGGTTGCTCACAACCACCACATGTTCTCCCAAAATTTATCTCACTTAGAACTGCTTTCCTTGAATTTATCTAGAAAATTACTTGGGTAGATAAAGAGTTCTTAGAAGGGCACAAGAAGGGTACTTTTATCCCTAGGTTATGGGTGGGGTTTTATTTTTCTATAGGAAAAAATACTTTTGAGCAGATTAATGGCTTTTTGAAGCAATATAGAATGTCAACCACAGTGTCAAGATTTTTTGACCCAGAGCAGTTCATTAAAATAGCTTTGAAAAGTATGACTCCTTGGAAAAATGTGAGAGATCATGAGGCCTTAGATGATGAAGATGTTGTCAGAAATAAGATGGACAGAATTGAGGTCCAAGAGAGGAGAAGAAAATGGAAAGACCTCATGAGGGTAGAGGCTGAATGGAAAGAATCAGATAGTACATTTTCTAGATTCTTTCCTGATACTCCATATTTTTAAAGAATTGAGAAGATGCTAGACTCCTATGACAACCTAATGGCACAAGTGCCAAAATTTAGTGGTGAAGATGTACAATCTCAAGGATCCCCAGGCACATTGGCCTTACAAGACAAAGAGAAATCAAAACAAGGGGAAGAGGATGAAGAAGCTGGAGAAGAGGCCACTTCTACTAGAGAACCACCTGTTAAGAAGCAAAAAATAAAGGATAAAATGGTTCAATCAAGGAAAAGCATGGCCAAATTTGTAGTAACAAAACATGGAAAATATTTCAGACAAATCAGAACACAATTGCAGACGGTGCCACAAGATGAAGGCCACGGAGAGAATGAGATCATCCTAAATATAGAGATGGATGGAAGGATGATGATGGCCAATGAATTCATGAAGGACGATGAATTTGTAAAATCAGAAGAATTCAAAAGTTTCCTAATCAAGATGAAACAGAGGGAGTTAAGGCAAAAATTGATAGTAGGGGAAGGACAAGAAGAGAAAAATGAGGAAATTGTAAAGACACTCTAGGAATATGACCCTAAGAGTGAATTAATCAATGTGGAACATGCCAAGTTCTTGGTGTAAACTAGTGGAATACTGTTGATGCCTAATTGGGACTTACAATCCACTTTTATCATTGACCAGATCAGAAGACATGAGAATTCCATGTTTAAGTCTAAATTTGAGATAAATGATGTGTTGAGAGGGTCAGGTTTTGATCCCAAGTCTAAGACTTTGGCTATTTGGTCCCTTGACCTTGCCAGAAAAAGCCTCTGGTTCTAAATATAAGAGAATAAAGGAAGGCATATAGAATGATATGGAATTTGCAGAATACCAGTGACACCGAAATCACCCACTGGATGACCCAGGTTTCATTTATGAACTTGGCTAAGAAAGAAGATTTGTCTAAAAGGTATGAGCAAACTTTCAGCCAGATGATTGCATTGGCCAAGAAACATGAAGAAGTTATGGTGCATAACAACTCCTTGGAAGAACAAATAGGGCAGTTGAAGAAAGAACTGGAGGAAAATCAAACAAGTGAAGTTCCCCAGGTAGCTGTAAAAGACAAAGTAGATGCATCAACAGAGACACGGGGTGATTTAGCACTAGAGGAAGGCCAGACAAAAGAGCCCTTAAAGGATTAAAATGATAGTTTTGTTTATGTGATTCTTTCCATACTACAACACTGGGTGGGTGTGTTCAAGCAGAAGACCTCACTGGTACATACATTGTATGGATCACTACGGGATGCTTCCAAGACTACTATTGAGGCCATGGTATTTCTTGAGCCTACTTTCAGAACCTGGTCAGGAAGGAACAAATTGATAGACAAATTGAAGACTGCGATGCTATATAGTGATGATTTCCCTGACAAGGTCACAGAAACCATTGAGATGATAAATGAGATGAATACTTCTTATGCTTTCTTCAATGGAAAAGATGAGTTGATAAATAATAAGTTACAATTATTTGGTGATCAGTGCCCTGCACTCATTCCCAAAATTTATGATGATGCTAGTGTTCTAAAGCCACATCCAGAATGGGAGAAAGAATTTGATGAAATTTGGAAGGCCGGGGATGTCAATAAACACTTAGAGAAGGATATAGATGCAGGTTACTATAATGAATTGATTGATAGCTTGTTCAAGGTTGAGTTGGACATGAAAAAATTTGTTGTTGAGGCAAAGATGATCTTAGATGCCAGGTGGACAAAATCCTTGGCCAAGCCAGAGCAAGAGAAAAATTTCAGTTGGCCTATTGACAAGGAGGTGAACAGGTGGGAAGCAAAGCTGAAAGGATGAGCAGATATTTTCAGAGCAACAACAACATATGTTCGGCTTTGCAGATCTTTTTGCCACCCGTGTTCTATTTTATAAAGTGGTTATTTTGTTGTAATTAAGTTGTTGCAAGTTTTGTAATCTTCCCATGTAGTCCAAAGCTTGTTGCATCCTTATCTATAAAAGGATTCCAAGACTACTGAGAAAAGGATAGCCATTTTTCATTTGAAGTACAATTGTATTGTATAAACCTTGGTTTGGGATCAATATTTTGATAAGGGTTTTGAAGTATACTGTTGAATGTAATGACTCTATTTTGATATGAATACAAATACAAATCCATCAACAATTTTTGGACTTATGATGAGTAGTTGTCTTTATTTCTGTATTCTGAGTTTTGCTTAAATTGGGTAATTAAGGATTGTTCAATTTATATGTTTGTCAGGCAGATTGTGAAGTTATCTTAGGGTTTATTTCAAGGAAAGATTAAATTTCCTTAGGATCATTTCAGTAAAACTTGGGGTTGGTTATGGATTTGATGATTAATTTAGCATATGTGTGAGGGTTGATATACAAGGTGTATCTGTCTTCCTTTTCAGATTTATAGGTGTTTATGATTTTTTGTTTACGGCAAATGGTTATGAATATTTAGAGTGAATCCATGCCCTAGGATAAAATACTGGTATGTTATTCATTTGGAGTGGGTGACTATCACTACTAAATTGATCTTTGTCATTCTGTTTTTAGTTTGTCAAATAAATGTTACAGAGGTTAGGATCTATAATTCCACTATGCATTTGCTGGAATAATGTTGTGATTTGATTATTCTAAGTAAAAAGGGTAAACCCACCTGAGTTTTTGGAACTCAAAGTGTAGAGGGTGTAAGAACTCTGTTTATGTTCTTCTATTTCTTGCTTGATCAGTGTATGGGACAATAGAGCAAGCTTATTGCAAGTATTTTATGTCTGAGAAAGAAAAGGAACTAACACAACACACCCAAGATAAATTATTAGGGTATTTACAACAAAACAAAGCCAATATTTATCAATTAGTTTCTAGACTAAAGGCTTCATTACACCAGCATCATAAATCCCTTGCCATGACTTTGGAATCAATGGTGACATGTGTTGACGCAGTTATAGTAAAATAACTGCTTAGAAAATTTATAGGCGTTAAATTTGTGAGTAATATGCAAATGGATTGTCATATGATGTAGTGAAATAAGAAAAGCCCAAATATATGTTCTTTTCATTGAACCTAGCCAATGAGCATCTTCCTCTTAATTCAAAGATGTCTCAAATGTGTTTTTGTAATCATGTGGGTGTCAAATCTAATTTTTGGGATAGTTCGTAGGGTAGTGTGCACCAAGATGGTGAACAAAAAATGGGTATAAGTGGCCACTTTTTTTTTTTTTTTTTCCTGAAATAAGGTAAACCTGAACTTCAAAGAGAAATTCGAGGGTCATGCACTCAACATTAGGAGTTGTACAAAGAATAAGAATTGTAGTGCTCTGAATCTATTTTATGAACTACTAATTTTTTTTAAAAATGTATAATATTAAGAGGTCAACCCCCCTACGCATGAAAAACTGTTCCTGATTTTTTCAGAAAAAAACATAACATAATTGATTTTGTGCACTTCACAAAAGATATAGTTAGATTTAGTATTTTGCAAAACCATTTGGTAGAATGATAGGTAAGAGTGAGATCTAAAAGTTGTGTATTGTTTTGAAATTTTCCGTTAAGCATTTTTTTTAATGATTTTTTGAAGTTCCTGCATCCTGAAAATCTGGTGCATATTCGTGTGTTGGGCATAACTTCCATCAAAATAATCAACAATGTATTTTTTTAAAAGCGTATAGAATCAAGTATAGAACAGTAATATGTAATTTGTTTTGAATTTGGTCAAGTAGATCAAAATTTATTAAGAAAATGGTAGACATATGTCTCTAAGGACTATGAAGACACCGGTAAAGAAAATTAAAGTTAACTATGCTAATGTTGTCCAAAAATAGAAACATTTATATGGTTAGAAAGTTGAGAAGATGTGTGAGATTATGGTGGTAATTTTCCAGATACCCACTTCATGATGTGTAAACCTGATGATGAGGAAGTCAAGAAATTGTCTTAGAAGATGAAAATACATGTAAAGGGAGAGAGAAAACAAACTTCCAAGCCTTAGGGTCATTGTCCAACCCTCTTACCTAACCATAACGCATACAGATTCCTTAGTACTAAATAACCCACATGGATTTTGTAAGACTAAAAGTAACTTCCCTAGTTCTACATAACCCATGTGGGTTATGTAGAACTAAAAGCATAGGTTTTAGTTCTACAGAACATGCACGAGTTATGAAGAAGTAAAAACACATGCTTGTAAACTTAGCTTATGCTACACAGATGTATATACTTACATATATAATATATGTATATGTATGTATATATGCATATATTTATATATGTCTATTTATGAACGTCGCTCCTCTCTCTCTCTCTCTCTCTCTCTCTCTCTCTCTCTCTCTCTCTCTCTCTCTCTACATAACCTGTGTGGGTTATGTAGGNCCCCTCTCTCTCTCTCTCTCTCTCTCTCTCTCTCTCTCTCTCTCTCTCTCTCTCTCTACATAACCTGTGTGGGTTATGTAGGACTAAAATCATAAGTTTTAGTTCTACAGAACCCACACGGGTTATGATGAAATATGAACATTGACCTTTAGCTCAATGGAAACCGTATGCGTTCCATTGAGGTAAATATATATTATTTCTAACGGCCTAAAAAACAACATTGCAACTTGTTCCAAGGGCCCACTGTTGTTTGTCATGACTTTCTGTGACAATGTCAAATAGGTTTTCATGTTTTTTGTCACATTTGATGTCAAATGATTAATTTCTCTTGTTTTTTTGTTTGTTCTTGAATTTATTTTAGTGTTATTACTTTATATTATATAACCAAATGATGATAATTTGCTATTTTCTTGGTATTTGATTGTGTATGTTCATCATGATATTATGTGTAGGACAATCAATATCAATGATGGGAAAGAACAAGAGAGGAACAATTGAACAACGAGCGACAACAAAGGAAAGACAAAGGGAGTGTATGAGGAGACTACGTGAAGGTACATCATCTAATGCACTTAATGAAAATGATGAACATGCAATAATTCAAATTGATATGATAAATGCACAAAATAAAAATGATCAACATACACCAATTCAAATGCATGTGATGAATGCACACCTAATGAATGTAATGAACATACACCATTTGAAATTTATTTGATGAATGTGCCTAATGAAATAGAAGAACATACACCATTTCAATTTTATGTGATTAATGCACCCAATCAAAATGAAGAGCATGCACCAATATTAACACCCCCTAGAATAATTTGTAGAAAAGCAAAGTTTTTAATTGATATTGATGAAAATATTTTGAAGCCAATGAATGATAAAATTTATGAAAGAACTTGTAGAAGAATGGTTAGAAGAATGTGGAATAAGTATTTTGAAAACTTAAATCAAATTCGAAGATGCCAATTAGTTGTTGAAATGATTAAAAATCTGAAATTTAGAGAGAGAATGAAAATTTTGGGGTTAAGAATATATGAAAATAATAGTGAAAGAACCATTGTGAAAAATCTATTTGATGCATACAAAGCCATTGGTTTGAAATCATGTACTAAAGATGCAAATGTTACTCAACGTGTTTTGACATCAACCATAATGGGAAAGCAAATGAAAAAATACTTTTTAATAAGGAAAACAAGCAAGTCATTAAGGATAAGTAGAATAACATTATTCAATGCCTTAGAGAGGTGAGAGAAAATTGAGGATCCTAACAATAATTCTCTTTGGGAATTCTCGGGTAGATTCCCACACAAGGACAAGGTTTTTGTTGATGCACTAAGAACATTAATTGAAATTTTTTGGCATGATAACACAAGGGTTTCACCAAACCAAAGATATGTTGTTAGAAGGAGAATTGGATTTAGAAATCGTGAGCCATATTCCAAACACTATTTAGATATGACTCAAACATAATTTTATCAAAGGTTTCTTCAAAGATTTCCTTAGATTAAAATTAGTCAAAGCTTTTTTGAGATGGAAAAGCTATTTTATGTTAAGATTAATCATGCACGTACTACATGTTGTTTTGGGGTCCATGTTGAATTTTCAATGAATTATGATAGTTATCGTAATGTATGTTGTACTTTGCACACTAACAATGTTTTGCAAGAATGTGGTCTACAAGCACCTCCTAAGTCACTGAGAGAATTTATTTCAAGTGTACTATGTAAATGAGATGATGAGTGCATTTATTATAAGATGATGTGTTTGAAAGGTTTTTGTCCTACATGTGGTGATTTGCAACAGTTGCATAGATGCCTACATCTAGATAACACACATGAAATTGGTAAGAAACTAGTTTCTATTGGAAAATACAAGTCAGTCACATATGGTGTTAAAGATGAAAACTAATTAAAGAGGCATGAGTTAGTGAAAAAGGATATATGCATAGTTGATTTTATGAAGATTTTTCAAGAAAAACTAGTTTATGAGTACATAGGTCATACACATAGATGTTGGCATATCTAATGTAGTGATGGTAAGTGTGTTTCGATGATGAAATAGTGATTTGATTACAAGATGATCAGATATTATATTGTTAGTGATGTCAACTATTGACTTTGTGTTCTTAGTATGTTGTTAAGCATATTTGTGATGAACGATGAGTTTCAGTGACTTTTAGTGGTTTCTATCTTTAGTGGAGACTTAGGTATGTCTCTGGATGTCAAATGCATGACCACTTCTATTGAAGTAAGTTTATGTGAGAGTTGTAATCGAATGGAGTATAACAATACAACTGCTAGAACAATTAATGACAAGTGATAGATGATTTGAATGTCTTGTCAAACCTATGATGTATCTTGTGGTGCAATCATAGGATATGGTGGTCAACAGTGTTCAGATGCTATAGTTGCAATCACAACTACTTTGAGTGACTAGCGAGAAGGTTAAGTGATTAGTGAGCAGAGATAATGTTACTCAATAGGTTAAGTATTTGTGTTCTTGTGCTACTGATATCTTGTATCGGTGATCAATATCGATGCAATGGAGATTAACAATGAATGATTCATGATCTGGTGACATGTATTCATGATTGGAGACGATGATCTAGCATCACATTGATCGATGTTATCACGCGGAGAAGATTCTAGAGGAAGATTGAGTATGTTCAAAATGTGTTCGACTCTTTGGCTCAATTTCATACATAAATCATTATGTAGGCTGATGCAGTCTTGGAAATATGTTTTGTGTATTTAATTTTTTTGGTTGGCACGTTGTATTTGAGCAAGATTATTTGTAATTTAATTTTAGGGGTTGATCAAGGTGGTAGACTTAATAGTTCATTATATAATGGTTGAAGTTGAATACGAAATGTTTTGATCCGCGTGTATTGTGCGAGTGCGGTGTAAGGTGCATGTTGCAATCAAGATAGGGAAGATTTAAGTATGCTCAGAAGAGATTGTGTGTTGCAATGGATCTGATCAAGAAGTAGTGCTATTTTTTAGATCATTGTAGTTGTTGTTGTTCCCTAAAAGTTACAACAGTTGAAATCCCCTAACAGGGTAGATCCTAACATATCTTTATTGTAAATCCTGTAACAAGGTAACACATTAGCTTGTGTTTTTAAGTCCTCTAACAAGGCTACTCTTAGCAGGGTAAAGGTTCTAATAGGTCTAAGGTAAATCCCTTAGTCGGGTAGCACCTAACAGTGATGTTGTAAACTCCTCACATGGCGTACTTTAGAAGAGTACATCATTTTAGTGGGTACTAATCCCCACCATGGTTTTTTCCCTATTTGGGTTAACACGAGATAAATCTGTGTCAAATTTGTGGATGATCTTGGATGTTTATGATTTTTGTTTGTTTCTATTAAGGTTAATCTTACGAATGGTGATTAAAATTTAAGTGATTGAAAAGTTGGTTAATTTGGTAGATTACGGATTCACCCCCTCTCAGTAATATAATCTCAGGTCTAACAATAGATCTAGGTGGTTAGATGAGAGATTCAAGTTGTGTAAGGACACTTTTCCCCTCGGTACTATTGTCTTTGTCATTGAATTTTTTGATAAATATACACTAAAACCTCAAAATGAAGTGCAACATATGTATTACCACTCTACACAAGTTACAAATTTTGTACACATAACATTCATGCATGCACATGATAACACATAGGACAATAGAAAGGTTATAAGAGAGTATAACTTCTATATTAGTGATGATCGTACTATTTCATCAGATTTTGTGCAAGGATGTGTTATAGTTTTCTATGACAATTTAAGGGAAAGAGATATAAGATACAGCCAACACATAATATGGTCGGACAATTGTACCTCACAATTTAAAAATGAAAGGATTTTTCTACTAGTTGACTAGGATGCATGTGACAAGTGGTGTGCAACATTTTTGGAATTTGACCAAGGTAGGGCATGGAAAGGAGAGCATGATGGTGTGGGATCATGTGTAAAAAGAGATCTTTCTAGAGATGAATT
Organism: Thuja plicata; assembly: GCA_018584345.1. NCBI lineage: Eukaryota > Viridiplantae > Streptophyta > Pinopsida > Cupressales > Cupressaceae > Thuja > Thuja plicata. Next base: position 2,542,978 of record MU225795.1, on the reverse strand, counting down.
GAAGTATGAAGGTGGCATAGTGTTAATAAATGCATAAACAATTATGCAATGGTGTAACTCTACGATGGGTCTATTTAATGTAGGTAAGTCTATGGTTTCTAGTTATTTTTTATTGATACATGAATCTAACATTGAGAACCATCTAGATTTTTGTACACTTACAGGATCAAGTGACATGCAGTCATTTAAAAGTTCAAATGCAGTGTCATTAGCTATTTATACTAGACAGATTGCATGCCTTTTCTCTTCGTGTATGCATTTTGTGTGGGAACAATGTGAATCAAAAGAGTGGGTTGACAAATGGTCCTGTAGACCTTTGCAACCCCTTGATACATATCAACTTCCTAGAGCACTAAAATTGAACAAAATTGAAGCATTAGTGGAATTTGACCATGTATCCGACCTAGTTGAACCAGGTAATTTCTCAATTTATTACTTAGGTAAAATATTTTTTAAACTCATTTTATTACACTTTACGTTGATTTTGATATTAACTTATCTTTCTATAAAATTCAGGTCATGTATATGCAGTTATTGCAGATGAGAACAATGAAGAAGGAACATATTACTTTGTGTGTTGTTTTATTGAGGCCAAAAAGAAAGTGACAACTACAGTCATTGATGTAGAGGGTATTGATTACCCAATAGGATTTGTTGTGATAGGGACATGACTTAGTCTTTGAATTGGCGTCGTTGTATTGAGACCTCTTAAATTCATTTTATTACACTTTACATTGATTTTGGTATTAACTTATCCTTTTATAAAATGAAGGTACCCTATCAAAAATTCTAATGCGTGGTTGCTTGAGGACTTTGAGACACATAGACATATTTTTCATTACTCTAACCTTGGTGTTGTAATAAATATTCAATTGATTAAGTATCATGGTAGAAATCTTAACAAGAATTTGTGGAAAGTTCATGAATCTGACCACAAGGCAATACTTGACACAATAAGGGTTAGAGTTGATCCAAAAGGTTCACTTGATTAATTTTGGGTCATCTAGAAGAACGATTCTACAAAATGGTAGAATAATTTTGACAATTTTGTATATATCTTTTGTGAAACTTTGTAACTTCTCTTTTTTTGTATATAAAAATGGCCATGAGGTGCTCTATGTGCATATTTGGAGGCCAAATTTTGTATATAGAAATGGTAATGAGCATTAATGTGCATATTTAGATGCCAAATTTTGTATATATAAATGGTAATGAGATGTCATGTGCATATTAGATGCCAAATTTTGTACATAAAAGTGGCCATGGGCCTAATTTGAAAATATTGAGAGGCCAAATTTTGTATATCCTAATGTGTACCATTTGATTATAAATACTATTTCAAATTTTGTATCATTACATAAATGAATTTTGTATCGTACCATTCATGATGTAATAAAGTGCAAAAAATGTTGTCATTATGCAAATACCATTTTCTTCTGAAATGTTCTTTTCTCTCACATTAATCTCTCTATTAAGAATATTTTCTATATCTTTCTCTTTATATTGAATAGTTTTATCTACAATCCCATGTTTATCAAGAATATTCCTTACACCATGGAATAATATTAGTGGGTCTATAAGAACCTTGATAAGCTCTCTAATTACAATGAAGATATGACAGGGACCAATTACAACCAGACTATGCACTTTGCCCATTCTATTCATCAAGCACACTAGAATCGTAAAACATGTGAATTGAGGAGCTTTTGTCACTACTTGAGATAATAGTAGATGGAAAGTATTCATCATCATCATCATTTGACATAGGCTCACACTCGTATCTTACTTCTTACAATTTTACACAGTTAGGGCGCGCAAGGGTCATCGCCTGTAGGGTATATCATTGAGCGTTGTAGCATGCCAAGAGGAAAAGTGGGACCATGCCTAGGTTAAACCCAACCAAAAATACATGATCAAGGTGTCGGTTCATTCTCGTGATGAACAAAACATGATATGAGTTACTTGGTGACTTTTCACTAAGTGCATCTAACACTTTTGGCACCTTGAGAAAAAAATTTGCCCAGTAAAGATGACTCTAACCCTTAAAAAAATGAGACACGTTATTTTAGGAGGGCCTAACACAACCCTATAGGCTCAAATATATCATGTGCAGGTGCCACAATTTGTAACAAACAGTCAATTCAAAGTTTGATATTTTTTGCACTTAGGGTACATAAGGGACATCATTAGTAGGGTATGTCATTGAGCGTTCCAGCGTGCTGAGAGGGAAATTGGGACCATGGATAGGGTAAAATTTTTGAATTTTTTCTGTTAGATGTGTTGAAATTCATGTTTTGTCATTGATTTCAACATATGCTTCAGTTGAATACTTTAGAAGTCTTAGACAGACTGGTTATCACTGGTACATGTAAGACTGATAGACGTGTATGGACACGGTATGGCCTTTTAGAAAATGTGAGCACAAAGATGTATAAGGGGATGAGAAGGAATCTTATATCTAAGATCACTTGGCTTGATATTACTATTTGCATAAGTTACAATTGTTTTGGTAAAGAATGGTTAAAGAGCAGTGACAAAGGATTATGACAGAGTTGGTCTCTGAGTTTTTGGGATAACTTGGATGCAAGCATGACTTATGATATGCAAGATTTAGGCATGGTAGAAGACATGTTGAATAATTTTATTTATGATTCTTGGGTCACTGGGTTCTTGGTGACGTCAGCTGAGGTGTGTAATCCTGTGAAGACCTATTTGTGGCCGACTACAACAATGTAACATGTTTAGAGGATGGCAAGCGTGGATTATTGATCTTGGAGTATAATTGATGATTTGTATTTGATGTTTACTTTTTTAAGGTGTCGTGTGTATATTAGCAAGGGTCTATGTAATTATTTATGTATTGTGGAAGTCCTAAATGGCCGACCTAATTGCTTATTGTAACTTGTATAAAGGAGAGTTATTTCTTGATGACATAGTGCGGAAGTATGATGGGGAAGTTGTGAGCTTGTAATTGTGAAGTCTACTAGATGTAAAGAAGAGATAGTGATTGTGATGAACTTTATTGGAACTATTTAGGCAAAGCAAGTTGGTATCAGTTAGTTTCTAGTTATTGTATACTTATATATCTGTACTTTGGACAATGAGTCCAGAAGGTGGATTTAACCTTCTCAATTGGTTAGTGAGATTTGGAAGTGAGCCTTTTATTTATCTTGACTCCTAACAGGGTTTGTCTTTTAACAAAGACTATGTACTATATGTAATAATCAACTCCTAAGAGGGCTAAATCTCCTAACAAGGATACAATACTTTCAGTGCATTATTTGGGGGTTTTGATTCCCATCGAGATTTTTTTCCCTTAACATGGTTTCCTCGACAAAAATTGATTGTGTTATGGTGTTTCTTTTGATGTGTTCAGATTTGCATTGAATAATTGGTTTAAAGTTTAAATTATTTGGCACACAACTGTTTCACCCCCCCTCTCAGTTGTGTTGGTGGACTATTATTGCTAACAATTGGTATCAGATCATGTGGTCCTTTGAGAGAAAGCTTAACAACTTGAGGTGATCCTAAATATGGTGTTCTATAGGAAGGAGAGTTTGAAATTTGGTCCTAAAAATTTTGATAGTTGGAAGAACAGATGAGAACTCACCTACTCTATTTAGGAATTGATTACTGAATGATTACAAAGAAGGATGAGCATATCAAGCCTGAATATGAATTGGAAAAATGCTAATGAAGTTGAGAAGAAGCTATTTAGTTGTAATATGGTTGCAAGAGAAGTATTTCTCAAAGCGCTCTCTAAGGGTGAATTCATAGAGGTTAAAGACTTGGATTCTGAACATAAAATATAGACAAGACTAGAGGCACTATATGAAGGAGATGAGATTACTAAGTAGGCGAAGTTGCAGAATTGGAACACTAAAATGGATATTTTGAGAATGTGAGATGATGCAAAATGTCATAGCATATGTATAAAGGGTTACAAAGGTTGTTACATGCATTAAAAACTCAAGAGGCACATATACTAAAGAATAAGAGATCATAAATATTCTCATATCTTTGACACCTGTCTACACAACTAAAGTGCAAGTGATAGAAGTGGTCATACCTTCATCAACAAAATTCAACAGAGGCGTTGATTTCTAAGTTGACCACCTCATTGAGGCCGTAGATTTGGGGGATACATTTCCTAAGGTGGAATCTGCATTCAAGGCGACTGTGCATAATGATAAAAAGAATTTATCAAGTCTTGTGAGCACTAGTAGAGGTAACAGGTATGAAGAACTTGGTGAATATGCTGATGAAAATATATGAACTTGTGTCTTTGATCTCAAGAAGAGAAAAGAGAGGTAAGGGTAAATTTGAAGGAAAGTTACCCCTGAAGTATTTTTCATGTAATAAGATTGGTCATTTTGCATCTAGATTTCCTACAAGGGTTCCTAAGCATAAACCTAAGTTTCATAGACCTAATTATTCCAAGGATAAGGAATGTTACTATGCTAGTGAAGATGTGTCTGATGATGATGTTGTGGATTATGATGAAATTGGATTTATTTCTATTAAATATAATGATCCTATTCATGAAGAAAGAGCCTTAGTTTCACACGTTGAAAATAAATCGGAATAGATCATAGACAATGGTTGTTCACATCATATGACTGGTGATAAAAATAAGTTTATTCAGCTAACTAAATATGATGGTGGTGTAGTCATATTTGGTGATAACACTCCTAAATTTACCATTAGAGTAGGATCAATTTCTCTTGATGGTAAAACTAATACTGATGATGTCTTGCTTATTGATGGAATTGAGAACAAATTGTTGAGTGTTGGACAACTTGTAGAAAAGGGATATCATTTGAAGTTCAATGATGGGAAATGTACTATCAGAAGTCAAATAGGAGATTTGATCGCATCAGGTACAAAGTCAAGAGGTAATGTATTTGAATTGAATACTACTGAGGCTACTTGTTTTGTTGTGAAGGTTGATGACAGTTGGTTATGGAATAGAAGGCTTTGTCATATAAATTTTTATAACATTGTGAAAGCAAGTATCACAAATGTAGTCAAAGATTTATCAGAAATTGTGAAGCCTTCTAACACCATGTGTAGAGAGAGAGAGAGAGAGAGAGAGAGAGAGAGAGAGAGAGAGTGTGTGTGTGTGTGTGTGTGATGGGGAAACAAAATAGAAGGAATTTTTAGAGAAAATCTTACTCAACAAAGGGGAAGTTGGATCTGGTACATACAAGTCTCTATGGTCCTACAAGAACAAGATCTTACTATGGTGAAAGTTACTTTATACTCTTTGTTGATGACTATTCTAGGATGATATGGGTTGCATTTCTTAAAGAGAAGTCTGAAGTGTTTGATAAGTTTACGATTTTCAAAGGAAAAGTGGAGAATGAATCAGGTCTGAAGAGAAAATTTTTAAGGTCAGATAGAGGTGAAGAGTTTACATCAGATATGTTTAATACCTACTGCGCAGAGCATGTAATATACAGATAAACATTAGCTCCTAGGACACCACAAAAGAAAGGGATTGCAGAGCTAAGAGACATAACTATATTAGATGTTCCCAGGACTGTGTTGCTTAAAGGAAATGTGTCTCATGTGCATTTGAAAGAAGTTGTTGGTACTAAATTATACACTTTAAATAGAATTTAGATCAAAGAAGGTACCAATAAGACACCCTATGAACTTTGGTTTAGTCATGCTCCTACTGTAAAATAGTTAAGAATAATTGGTAGGAAATGTTATATCAAAAGGGATGATGAGATAGGAAAATTTTATGCTAGAAGTGATGATGGATTTTTCCTTGGTTATTCCACTAAAAGTAAGGCTTATAAATGTTTCAATCTAAGATTAAGGAAGATAGTTGAAAGTGATAATGTAAGAATTGATTAAATTTTTTAGATTTAGGAAAGAATTTATGACTGTAATCAAACTCCAGAAAACAAGGAGATTACTGCAAGTGAAGAGGAAACTCTTGAGATTGACAATGGAATTGAGGTATGCTTGAATGATCCTACTAAAACTCCAAATACACCTAGGTATGTTAAGAAAAATCATCATGAGAATCAAATTATTGGTGATGCAAATAAAGGAATGATGACAAGACCAAGAATAAGAAATGAGATTTGTTTGATTTCACAAGCAAAACCAAAAACTACTAATGAGGCATGTAAAGATGAATCTTGGACTAAAGCAATGCAGGAAGAATTGGACCAGATAGAGAAAAATGACACTTGGGAATTGGTTTCTAGACCTAAGGACAAGAATGTTATAGGGACTAAATGGGTTTTCATAAACAAAATGAATGAAGAAGGTATGGTTGTAAGGAATAGGACTAGACTAGTTTGTAAAGGCTACTCACAACAAGAAGGAATAGACTTTGAAGAAACATTTGCTCCCGTTGCTAGACTAGAAGTAGTAATATTGTTTCTTTCTTATGCAGAACACAAGGACTTTAAGGTATATCAGATGGATGTGAAATCTGCATTTTTGAACGAAGATCTAGAGGAAGAAGTGTACATTGAACAACCTGATGGTTGTTCCTTGACAGATGATGAAGACATTGTTTGCAAGTTGAAAAAGGCATTGTATGGAATGAAACAAGCACCTAGAGCATGGTATGCTCGGTTAGAAAGGTATTTACTACATCTTGGTTTCAGAAAAGGTAGTGTAGATAATAATTTGTATTCGAGAACTAGTGAAGATGGAATCTTTATTGTTGAAGTCTTTGTAGATAACATTATTTTTGAAGGTAATGATGAAATGAATAAGAAGTTCTCTGAGAAAATGAAAATATAATTTTAAATGTATATGATTGGTGAAATGAATTTCTTCATTGGTTTGCAAATTACTAAAAACACATGGTATTTTAATCTCTCAAACCAAGTATCTTAAGGAATTGTTGAATTTTTTTGGAATGGAAGATTGTAAACCTGTTGGAACACCTATGTTTACTGGTTGCAAGCTTACTACTATTGATGAATCTCAAAGTATTTTTCAGACAAAGTACATATCCATGATTGGAGGTTTACAAAATATGACTCATACTAGACCAAAGATTGCTAATGCAGTTGGAATTGTTTTGAGGTTCCAAGAAGATCCTAAAAATACTCATCTTTATGAAATTAAGAGGATATTCAGATATCTAAAAGGAACACTAGAATATGGTTTATGGTATTAAAAATCTAATAATTTTACTTTGCATGCTTATACTCATGCTATTTGGGAAGGAAGTGTTGATGGTAGAAAGAGCATAAGCGGTGGTGCATTTTTCCTTAGAAAGGGTTTGTTTCATGGTTAAGTAAGAAGCAGGATTGTATAGATAAGTCTACTGCTAAATTAGAGTATGTTGCTGCTACTATAAATTATACACAAATTATTTGGATGAAGAAGATGCTAAAGGACATTGGATTAACCTTTGAAGAGCCAGTGGTTGTGCAATGTGATAATACAAGAACTGTGAACATGTCAAAGAATCTCGTTATGCATTCCAAGACCAAACACATTTCAATCAAATGTCACTTCTATTAGAATAACTGAGGGGGGGGAGGTGAATCAGTGGCCTAAAAAATATTCCAATAAATCAACCCAAAAACTTAGTACCACAATATTAAGCCTCTAGTTATCTTCAATCCTACAAGATGTATGCCTTCAAATAAACTTATCAAATAAATTTTTCTTGGAGTTCTCTGTTAAACCTTATTCTTAATGTTTACCGAATAGCAATCTTTTATTTACCGAAAAATAGTAAATTGCTTAGTGTATACTGATCAATCCAGATTAGTTATGTGTAATGAAAAACACTAAATTAATGACTAATAAACACATTGATACATGGATTTTTAACGTGGAAACCTTGTTAAGGGAAAAACCACTTGGGACCGGTAACCCAAAATTTTCACTCTTATGAAGTGAGCTTGGTGAAGAGCCAACCCTGTTAAAGGTTACAAACACACTGTTAGGTGTGACCTTGTTAGAGGATTTAAATAGAATAGTTTGTCACTTGATATCGGGCATCTCTATTCTACCTTCTATGACCAAACCCAGTGTAGTTTGTCAAATGGTATCTGACATCTCATGCTATCTTTATGATCAAACCTTTTGATACTCCTTGGGATGTATCTTAATATAGAAAGGATTGTTAAGTCCTGCTCGGTTAAGAGAGTTTCTGAATCAATGGTTAAACTAAAACCGTAAATGATTTGTTCACACATACAACTTATACTTACAGATTTTCAGATCTATTGTAAGCTCATTTTACCTTTCTGATCAATATGTTTTTTTAATACCTTTGCTCCACTTCTTTCTTCTCGGTGATGCTGTGCTTCTCTGTTGCTCGGTGTCCACAGAAATATTTAGCTCTTTCCTAAGCTTGATTGATCAGGACTGTATGAATTTGTTCTTCATCATTTTCTCTTCAACATCCTTCTTTTTAATTCACTCCCCTTAATTCAAAATTAATTAAGTTGTCTCTTTATAGACATGATATCACCGTTTCTCACTTCTTGATTTTCTTGTTCTTGGCGTGATCCTCAAACTTAGCCAATATTTATTTAAAGCTTAACTCTTGTTTTATCTCATAGAAATCTTCTTTCTAACTGGATAAAATAACTTTAAATCTTTTACTTATCTCTGGCTTTAACTTGTCAATGAAAATAATGTCAACAACCAGTTAAGTCTGTAACACCCCAAAATTGGCATCTTGCAACCGTAACCAATTTTGTTGCATTTGTCATTCTTCTGGATCATCAAAGTCCTATCGTACTAGGCAATTCTAAGTTTGACTGACTCTACTTGACCTGAGTGTCAAATGCAGAAAATCCTAAATCTGCATTAATCATACATTATGTTTAATTCCTAAATATCAATCAATTAGCTAAACAAACCCTATGATTGAATTAATTTAATTTTAAAGTCCTAGCACATTAATTAAATTAAATTCACCCCTTTTAGCTAAAACACATAAAAAGGAATTAAATTATATTTCATTATTAAATAAATATTCTCATTTCAATAATTGAATTTAATTATTCAGATAATTGAGAAAAACATATTTATGAGGTCATACTTTATTTATTTAATTAAATACTCTCTCAAAAATCTTCTCTTCAGTTCAGAAATGGAAACTTTGAATTAATTGTGCTCTAAAGAGAAAGAAAATAGTTAAAATAAAAAACAAAATAGTTAAAAACAAAGATAAAACAATTCATTATTTTCTTTTAAAGAAAACTTGCTAATCTGAATTGGCTTTTCTATCTATTTTATTTCAAAAAGGAAACTTTCTTTTCTGAGTAGATTATCAGTCTATAAAAGAACTCCCATCTCTCACTCAGAAATATGCATTGTTAGAATAAAGAATTGCTGCTGCATTTTAGATCATAATCTCATTTACATTAAGCTCATTTTGCAATAGATTAGTTTCAATTTATTAGAATAATCTTGCATTGCAATCTCTTTCAAATCATGTCATAGTCTAATCTCATTTAGATTAATCTTGCATCTTTTAATCTTGCATTACATTACATTGCATTCATGGAGAAAAATCCTTCATTCTTGGATTGGTCTAGGTTGTGAGACTCTCGTTCAGAGAGCCATTCAAAACCCCATCTAGATAGAAGGCAACAGGTCGAATCATACAGGCATGCAGGATGAATAACTCATATTCACTTCTGTATGTGGCTGATGAACAAGGACTATGTTGAAGTGTATGGTTGAATAAGAAGGCCACATTTAACGTATACATTTATGGCACCCACCATGGGGTAGAACATCTATTTTTGTCATAACATTTGAATTAGTTTTGAAAATCTTGGGATCATGTTTGTGCTCTGATTTTGCAGGTAAAACAATGCATTTCATCTTTGTTTTAGCATGGAACAAGTTTGAAAATTCCTTCTATCTTCTGTCTATTATTCTCTCAGCGCCTTTTAAGCTATCCTTTTGAGCCAAATCATCCTGCCCCAAGATGCAATGCGAGAAACACCTTGCGGATCTACGTCCTATACTGGATCACATGGAAAATTTTAGTCTACGGCTCAATCCTAAGAAATGTGCATTTGGCGTAACATCTGGAAAATTGCTTGGTTATATCATCTCTGCAAAAGGCATAGAAGTGGATCCTGAGAAAGTCCAAGCTATCATGGAAATGTCACCACCAAAGAATATCAGACAAATGAAAGGACTTCAAGGCCGATTACAGTCTATCTGGCACTTCATCTCACAACTGGCGGACAAGTCACAAGCATTCACCAAGACTTTACACAAAGGTGTGACCTACCAATGGAACAAAGAATGTGATGAGGGGTTCACACAAATCAAATACTATCTTGCGAACCCACCAATATTGATGCCTCCTATTCATGGGAAGCCGCTAATACTTTACATCTCTGCTATAGATACATCATTGGGTGTCCTATTAGCTCAAGAAGATCAGAACAACAAAGAAAGGGCTATCTACTACATTAGTAGAACTTTAGTCTCATATGAAACAAACTATTCTGTTATAGAGAAGGCTTTCCTCACAGTGGTATTTGCTTCATAAAAATTGTGACACTACATGTTGGATCATACTACCGCCCTTATCGCTAAGATTGATCCTCTGAAATATTTTCTCAGTAAAGATACCCTCACAGGTAGACTAGCCAAATGAGTCATGCTTCTCAGTGAATTTGATATTGAGTATGTAGAAAGAAAATCCATCAAGGGGAAAACAATTGCAAATCAATTGGCGAAAGCACCTCTAGTAGATCATCAACCATTGAACATCAAATTTCCAAATGAGTCCATATTACTTCTCACGCATCGATCCTGGACTATGTTCTTTGATGGTTCATTTACCCAACAGGGGTCAGGTGCTGGGATACTATTCATCACACCTCAAAGGTACTCTTTACCAAAAGCATACAAGATGTTGTTTCCTTGTACAAACAACATCGTTGAGTACAAAGCCTTGATCAATGGTATGAAGATTGCCCTTGAGTGGCGAGTGGATGAGCTCAATGTCCTTGGAGATTCACACTTAGTCATCAATCAAGTAAATAATATCTATCAAAAAAAAGATGACAAGATGGTGCCTTATAAATGGTTGGTTGATGACCTCAAAAAATATTTTGGTCACATCACATTTCAACAGGTTCCAAGGGCAGATAATAAAGCGGCGGATGGAATGGCTACACTTGATTCCATGCTACATCTGCCAAAAAATGTATTCTAACATGATTTCCTAGTGGAGATGTTACGCTACCCAGCCTATGATTCCCCTGAGTCCCAGATGATCTGTTCTGTCATTAGACATGAATCATCCCACTAGCACCATATTTACTCCTACCTTCGTGACCAGATTATTCCAGACACTTACACCCAGAATGAGAAACATCACTTAATCTGCAGTGCTTCATGATTTGTCATCATCACTAACGACTTGTATAGGTGTGGTCTAGACGGTACCCTTCATAGGTTTTTAGAACCCGATGAGTCCAAACGTGCATTAGTAGAGGTGCATGAAGGTATCTGTGGGTCTCACTCTAATAGCCTGACATTGGCCCGTAAACTTATTAGAGATGGTTATTATTGGCCAAATATGGAAAAAGAAGCTACACAGTTTGCTAAGTCTTACAAACAATGTCGACTACATGGTAATCTGATTCATGCTCCAGCAAAGGATCTTATTCCCTCCATTACTTTCTGTCCATTTCAACAATGGGCCTTTGATTTGGTGGGTCAGATTTATCCCTCATCCTCAAATGGACATAATTTCATCATCACAACTACAGACTATTTTACCAAGTGGGTGGAGGCAGTCCCTCTCACCGTTGCCAATGACAAATCGGTAGCAATGTTCATTCTCAACTACATCATCTGCAAGTATGGTGTACCCTTAGAAATATTCACTGATAATGGGGGGCAGTTCAAAAACAAGGATGTGATGGAGCTATGCTCTAAGTTTAAAATCACTCAGCATTGGTCTTCCATCTATTATCCTCAGGGTAATGGATAGGCGGAAGCATCAAACAAGATAATCCTTAAATTCCTGCATCGCACGGTTCACAAATCTGGATGAGATTGACATCTCTAGATTAATCCATCTCTCTATGCATATAGAAAAAGCATAATAACACCAACAAGGGCTATGCCCTATGCTTTGGTTTATGGAGCAGATGTTGTGTTACAAATTGAGGTTGAGATTCCTTCTCTACGAGTCTCTCTGAAAGGCCTCATTACTGATGATGATAACAGAATATCTCGGCTACAAGAGCTAGAACTACTTGATGAATGTTGGCAAGTGGCATTCGATCACCTTAGATCATACCAGAAAAGGATGTCCAAAAGCTATAACAAGAAGGTTCGGCCAAGGGACTTCCAGGCGGGTGACCTCGTTCTGAGGGAGAACCCTAAGAATCAATAACATCAGATCCAGAAAGGAAAATTTGAACCAAATTGGCTTGGTCCGTATGTTGTCACAATAGTATTTGGGTCTGGAACCTATCAAATTTCTACTACTGAAGGAGAGCAACTCAAAGAGCCCATCAATGCTCTTCATCTGAAATAGTTCTACAGCCGAGACATCTTTAGTGTGCTCATGTATATAGTAAAGTCCTAAAAAAATTCTAAAAATTGGAAAATGTCCTTAAAAAATGATCATCTTAGTGAAAACCTAGCGATAGGTGCTTTGATGTATCTCCAAAAAAATCATATATTCCAAAAATACAAAAAAATTAAAAATTAAAAAATATAAAAAAAAAGAGAAAAAGAGAAAATGTGCCATTGATGAAAACCTGGCAAATAGGTGTCATGGTAGCAAAAAAAATAAAAAAATTCTGCCAAGAAGGTGAAAACCTATTAAACAAGCGCCTCTTGTTCCACATTGCCATATCTATCGCAACACCACTTGGCTTTATACATTTTCTTTCCTACTTTCCTACTTGCATTTGCTTTTCCGCATGCTCTCAGTTCCTGTCAAGACACCAACTTACATGGATTGAAACTGGTCATACTCTCGGGGCAACCCTCATGGTCTATGGGGCACTATCCTATTACCTTTTAGAATCTACTTTGTGATAGTCACTAGTGGTTCTCACTGCGTCTGCCTACTATCACTTAGCTTATACTGAGTTCTCTCTCCTTGAGAATCTCCCTAACATCAGTCACCAGTAGTTCTCATTGTGTCTGCCTACTGATGTCTAGCTAGTCCTACAATATATTCAATTGAGAATCTCTCTCATGTCAGTCATCAGTGGTTTTCACTGTGTCTTCCTACTGTCGCCGTACTATTGAGATTGCTCACATCTGTTACAATTGGAGTTATACTCAAACACTCTATCTATCGATACTCGGTCTTGATGATCCTTTGCTTTAGTTTGTACATAGCTTTCAATCACTTTCGTGACACTTTGGTTCCTTTGCAAACCCTCTTGACTTGACACTGATTTAGCGCCATACGCATGGGGGAAACCAAATCTAGTTTTCTCTTGAAACATACGTCAAGTTAGTCACCACTACTAGGGGCATGGGTCCCCATATTTGATCACATCTTTGGTCAGTAATCTTGTCACTTCTGAAGGACAACTATCTACTGACACAAACTGGTGTTTTTCAACACCCCACACTCAACAATATTTTTCAACACTATATTTGGACACATCTGTGTTTTTTAACACACATTGGATATCTCAAACGTAAACATCTATCGATAACAATCAAACACAATGCACTCACAAGCACAATGGTGTTTTTCAACACCCCTATACACATACATATTTGAAGACTTTGAAACTGGTTGAGCTATGATTTAATCTTTCTTTGTATGATGTTTGTTCTCATGGATTTTGTTGATATTTTCTTTGTCTACTGCTTGTTGGTGTAGTCCCGATGATCTGGAAATGTCAAATAAACTGGGTGTATGTGATAAGAGCTCCCGCACTAAGGTGGAAAAGCCTCACATCCCTTGATCTTGTTTATTTGTATGCCATGGTGAGGTCGATACTATCTCCTTGACTGTTATTGCTCTGTTTGTTTACACACGATCGCGCTCATGGTTATCTTGGCTTTGAATGCCTCGATACTGTTGTACTCTTGCAATATCAACTGGAAACAATGTTCAAGTCATCTTGGCTTTTGTGCCCTGGTGCTTACATTTGTTTACTACATTTTATCTGATGAAAGTCATATTCATATCCTTATGGTCGTAGTGGCACCAGTAAGGATTGTATCAACTCCGATGTTCCAAAAATGCTCAATGATGATAATTATACGATGGGTCTCACAACCATGTCCTAGGGATTGCATCTAGCATAGGATTGCATTTTCATTCTAGACTTGCATTGTGGCAGCAATTTGATGTTCACTTCATTGCATTCTCCTAGATTTGTACATTGGGGAGTTCTTCTTTAGAGTCCTGGTTTCATCATGACTGCACAAGTGTTCGATCCTCGCTCTCGATTCTTCACATGTTCTCTTGGTTAGCATCTATCACACATCTGGACACCCTGCATGAGATGTTAGTACCATATACATTACATTTACAAATGCATTATTATATACACATTGCATTTACATATTTCCATTCACAAGTGCATTCACATCAGTCATCTACATACATACAAATCTGCATCTACATTTGCATACATCTGCATACATTCTAAATCATCTAAAATATTTAAGCATATAGGAAACATCTCATAAACAATAAATCATGAAACATGCAATGATACCAAAAGACGAGCTCATATATATATATATATATATATATGTATATCTCAAAAGTGTCGATACAATACAAAATGGTGCTACTCGAGCACAGTCTATCTAAAAAATGGTGGTACAATACAAGGATGCCAATGCATTAGATACATCATATGATCTCATCTCTCAATATATCTAGCTCTGGCCTTGACCCTCATCACCTAGAGGAGGTGGAGGAGGAGGAGGCATATCTGGTGGAGGAGGTGCCTATGCACCCTCTGATCCTCTGGCATACAAGGAAAATCTAGCCACCTACGATGCCTCATCAGGCACCACCCCTATATAGGATGCGTAGTAATAGGCTGCTCGGGCGGTCTGATGTCGAGTCTCCTCCCGA
>MU225795.1:2497652-2516466 GCA_018584345.1 Thuja plicata | reverse complement strand
TCTCACCAATGTGACCAAATCTCATATGCCACAACATTGTCTTTTCTGCAGGAAGCTTGCCTTCCAAAGTGTTTGCACCCTTAGGTACACTTACTGCACTGCCATCAGAACCCATTGCCACAGTCTTATTTACTGTTCGTTCAGATGGTGGGGATGAAGTGATAGCCAATCTCTTCTTAGAAACAAAAGAACTATTGCAGTGAGAAATGCATGCATCAAGCTGAAACAAAGTACCTCTCCTAGTACCTTTAGCGAGCACCATAGAACCTCTCATCATCTTGCATCCATCTTTTGAAAAGACAACTTGCACACCTACATCATTCAAAATACTTACAGATAATAGGTTTTGTGCCAAACCTAGAATGTGCATAACTCTATTGATTCCCTTTACTCATCCATCAGGAAATCTGATAGTGACCCTTCCGCGTCCAACTATCTTTAGGTGAGGATCATCACCCAAGTACACCTTTCCTCCATCAAACTCTTCATATTTTGAGAACCAGTTTCGATGAGAGGTCATGTGAAAAGATGCACCCGAGTCTACCAACCACACATCAACAGATGCATGAGATGCCAAAGCTACAATAAAAGCATCTCCATCTTCTTGAGATTTTTCAGAAGTTGAATCTGAGCCTTTCTTCTTCTTCTTCGGTTCTTTGCAGTCCCTCCGGAAGTGCCCAGATTTATCATAGTTCCAAAATTTCACCTTGGACTTTCCAGGAGTCTTAGAACTCCCATGGGATTTGGATCTACTCTTCTTTGACTTATTGTCATTCTGCTTTCCTTTGTTGTTGGATCTCCCACGAACAGCAAGGGCTTCCTTAGACGAATCCGAAGTCTTTTTTCGCATCTCCTCAGATAGCAGCGAAGACACCACATCATCCATATGGAATGTGACTATAGTACTTCTGAGAGCCATCACAAGATGGTCCCATGAATCCGGCAAGGAAAAAAGTAGGGTCATACATCGATCCTCCTCCTCAATCTTGGCACCGGATGATGCCAACTGTGCAATCAATAAATCGAATGCGTTGAGATGATCAGTTACAGATCCACCTTCCTCCATTCTTAAAGAATACAACTTCTTTCTCAGGAACAACTTATTCACCAAAGATTTGGCCTAATACACATACCCAAGCTATTTCCACAAAGAATTTGCAGTAGTCTCATCAAGAACATTCAGAAGAACGACATCTACTAGACAGAGTTTGATGAGACCCTTAGCCTTCCGATCCTTGATCTCCCAATCCACTTGAGATATCACTATAGGTCTCACATCAAGTGAAGTAGCCTCCCATAGATTATGGTCTTCAAGCATGTCTTCCATCTTGAGTTTCCACAACTCAAAATTAGTGCCATTAAATTTCTCCACCTCCATTCTACTGTATGAGGAACTTGTAATCTCAATCTGCAAATAAGATTCAGAATGCTCTACATAAAAAAATCCCACTCAACTTGAGATTAGCTCAAAAAACCCTACCCAACAACTAGGATCAAAATCTGATCAGGCTCTGATACCACTTGTAAGGAAACTCAGGTGCGGAAACAGCTTCCTACACTAATCTCTAAAGGAAAGTATTGTGCAAATTCTTTTAAATCCTTACAATTTCAGATTCGTTAACTACTTTAACAATGATATTGCAGCCATATACCATGCATATAGAAAATAGAGAATGACACAATGATTTACCTTGGGAAAACCTTTTGGTAAAAAACCCCCAGCACTCCAAAACCTACACAATGTATTATCTTCAACACAACGGTTACAACACACTTGCAATGCAAGTTCTTTCAGGAGACAATCGACACTCAAAGACAAATCCAGTAGCACTAGATCATACCAACAATACACTCTTTTTCTATATCTGTCTCCAACCCTAAAAAATGCTTATATCATGCGCTTTCCTTTTTAGGGCAACTTCCAAAGATAGCCGTACTAGGGTTTTACCATTCTTTGAGAAAATAGGAACCCGAACCCCACGATTGTGGAAGAGTGTATAGTACTCAACTTTATCAGTTGCCACTTGTCATTGCATGTCTTCAACCATCATTGAATCTTCTAGAAATAGCTCTTATGTGTCATAGGAATTTGTCATAACCATTTCAGCCATGATCTCCTTACACACAATTCAAGATGCCAACACATCAAGTGGAGTGACACATCAACATGCCAACTAGACATGTACACTCACACTTAATTACATTATTTGCAAGAAATGCATTTTACAAAACAAATAATAAGAATAGGAATTATCCAAGGTTGAGACACCTTATTCCTAACAATTTATATGCCTTTCTTTTGGTGGAATACCCTAGAAAGATATGTTCATCACTTTTGGAATCAAGATTCCATTTCTATCATCTTTCAAAATATAACATTGACTACCAAAGATTCTCAAGTAACTTACATTGGGTTTGTAACCATACCAAATCTCATAGGGTGTCTTCTTTGTGTCATTTTTCAATTGTACTTTTTCAATGTGTAGACAGAAGTTTTGACATCTTCCCTCCAGAAAGTTTGAGTGATGCTTTTCTCAATCATCAATGTTCTTGCATAGTCAACAATTGATCTATTTCTCCTTTCAGCAATTCAATTTTGCTGTGGTGTTCTCGGTGCAAAAACCTATCTTTTAATTCCATGCTCAATAGAAATTAGTGAATTCATCTGAAATAAATTCCCCTCCACTACCTGACCTTAAGAATTTCAATTCCTTACCACTTTTCTTTTCTACCATAGCCTCATATCATTTAAACATCTTGAATGCTTCTAATTTATCTTTTAAGAAAATAACTGTCATCATTCTAGAATAATCATCTACAAAGAGAATGAAATACCTATCTCCATAGTAAATATTTGTCCTCATCGGTCCACATAGATCAGTATGGACTAATTCTAGAATTGCATTAGATGTATGGGCTTTACTCTTGAAACTAGACTTTGTCATCTTACCTTTTTGACAATTCTTGCACATGATATGTTCGGGATTTGACATGCTCGGTAAGCCTCTAACTTTTCTTTTATTGCTTATCTTTATCATGTTGTCAAAATTCACATGGCACAATCTCTTATGCCACAACCATATGTCTTCATTTCTAGCCATCAAACAAGTGGTGTTAATGTCATCAAGATAGAAAAGGTTACCTTTTGTCTGTTCACCAGTTCCGATCAACCTTCCTGTTTCATTTAATATATTTGCCTTCTTATTCTCAAATGCTACTCGGTAACATATATTGTTCAGCTGTGAAACACTTAACAGATTATAATTTAGTTCTTTTACCCAGTAAGCATTTTCACATTTGATCAAGTTATTCAATAGTATGGTTCCTTTACCTTCAACTGGACAAGGTGTGTCATTACCCATTCTTACTGAACCACCATTATAGTATTCAAAAGCTTCAAAATTTTGTTTACCACTAGTCATGTGGTGAGTGCAGCCACTATCTATAATCCAGACATCATTCTTACTAAGCTTAGATATGAGTGCAGTTTCTACATACCTTTCTTCTTCTTCATCTGAATCATCTTTTATGGCTACAAATACTATCTCAATGTCTTCTTCAGATTCGGTGTTAGTATCATCATCTCTATTCTTAGCTAGGTAACATGCTTTCTTTCCTTTGTCCTTGTAGTCTCAGGTATCTCTTATGTCAGATTGTCAGTTGCTTCGGTAATCTCTGTTATCACCTCGGTCAAATATCTTTTTATATGTTCTGCCATTACTTGTGTCATCTTTTCTTCTATTAGGACATCTTGCAGCAAAGTGTCCCACCTCTTTACAATTAAAACATACAAGTGGTAATTTACCTTTGTATCTACCTTTGCCTCTCTGCAATGTTCTTTCCATTAGTGCTTTAATCTCATCAAGTCCTTGATCCTCATTATCACTTTCACTATCATTCCTCATAGTGTGTCTATGACTTGACATAATTATTTTCAAAGAAGATTTGAATGCAGACTCTATAGATGATAAAACACTATTATCAAAGTTATTCATCTCAAATGAAATCAGTCTACCAATCAGACTATCTAGTATAACTGTATTGTTTTCAACTACTCCCATTTCTTCTATAGAATAAACTCTAATAGAATATACATGTAGTAAGGTTCTTAAGATTTTACTTATCACTGTTTATTCTTCAAGTACACCTCCAGCTCCTCGGATAACATTGACTACCTCTTTGATTCTGTAGCTATACTGAGTGATATTTTCTCCTTCTTTCATCCTTAGGTCATCAAACCTCCCTCTTAGGCTTTCTGCCTTGGATCTTAGTACATTAGCATCTCCTCCATGTACCAGCTTCAATTTGTCCCACATTTTCTTTGCAGAGGTACGGGGTTTAACATCTTCAAACTCAATATCAGAGAGTGAGGAAGCAAGTTCTATCATCATGCAATTATGCTCATACTTTTCTCTTAATTGCTTAAGAGTGTGAGGTCTTGTAGGCAACACATATTCAATATCAAGGTGTTGAGTAACATCATTACCAATACCTGATAGGTGGATTCTTATTCTACTTTTCCATGATGCAAAGTTTTTTTTTTTCAACTTGGGCACATCTCGCTTGTTCATCTTGTGATCTTTTGCTTGAGCTGTTAAAATCCTTTTCTAAGAACACAAGCTTTGATACCAATTGTTAGAATAACTGAGAGGGGAGTGAATCAGTGGCCTCAAAAATATTTTAATAAATCAACCCAAAAACTTAGTACCACAATATTAAGCCTCTAGTTATCTTCAGTCCTACAAGATGTATGCATTCAAGTAAACTTATCAAATAACTATTGCTCGGAGTTCTCTGTTAAACCTTATTCTTAATGTTTACCAAATAGCAATCTTTCATTTATTGAAAAATAGTAAATTGCTTAGTGTATACCGATCAATCCAGATTAGTTATGTGTAATGAAAAACACTAAATTAATGACTCATAAACACATTGAAACATGGATTTTTAACGTGGAAACCCTGTTAAGGGAAAATCCACTTGCGACCGGTAACCCAAAAATTTCACTCTTCTGAAGTGAGCTCGGTGAAGAGCCAACCCTGTTAAAGGTTACAAACACACTGTTAGGTGTGACCTTGTTAGAGGATTTAAATAGAATAGTTTGTCACTTGATATTGGCCATCTCTATTCTACCTTCTATGACCAAACCTAGTGTATTTTTTCAAATGGTATCTAGCATCTCATGCTATCTTCATGATCAAACCTTTTGACACTCCTTGGGATGTATCTCAATATAGAAAGGATTGTTAAGTCTTGCTCAGTTAAGAGACTTTCTGAATCAATGGTTAAACTAAAACAGTAACTGTTATGTTCACACATACAACTTATACTTACAGATTTTCAGATCTATTGTAAGCTCATTTTACCTGTCTGATCAATATGTCTTTTCAATACCTTTTCTCCACTTCTTTCTTCTTGGTGACGTTGTGCTTCTCTGTTGCTCGGAGTCCGCATAAATATTTAGCTCTTTCCTCAGCTTGATTGATCAGGACTGTATGAAGTTGTTCTTCATCAGTTTCTCTTCAACATCCTTCTTTTTCATTCACTCCCCTTAATTCAAAATTAATTAAGTTGTCTATATATAGACATGATATCACCATTTCTCACTTCTTGATTTTCTTGTTCTTGGCGTGATCCACAATCTTAGCCAATCTTTCTTTAAAGCTTAACTCCTATTTCATCTCGTAGAAATCTTCTTGCCAATTGGATAAAACAACTTTAAATCTTTTACTTATCTCTGGCTTTAACTTGTCGATGAAGACAATGTCAACAACCAGTTAAGTCTATCTTTAGCTCGGCCAACTAAGTATTTTCTCATTTATGAACTCCAATTAACTTTGATGTTTCAACTCTTTGATAGCTTCTATCAACACTTCAATTATCCTCGGGCTTCTCCATCGGTATTTTCTGTCCATCAGGGTTGTCTGTCCTTCGGGCTTGTCTGTCTGTCGGTTAACACTATAATTATGGCCGTCGGTAATACTTGTGATTCTTCTCATCGGTAATGCTTGTCAGTTTATTTTCTCAGGCATCACTGTGAATTTTCTCTCGGTTTTCTCTGTCCTTCGAGTTCCACTAGCCTTCGGTGTTTGAATTCACTTAGTGAATTCTGGTCTTTTATGCATTTATGAAAGCATAATCTTTATCTCTCTAATTCTCTAAATTATTTGACTCTTTGAATATAACCGATCAGATTATATCAAGTTGACATCAATGACAATACAATCCATTAACTGATTTAATGTCTTGCATTATCTTTCTGCATTTCGGTGATCAACTTAATATCTTCAAACATTTAATCAGTTACATGTCATCAACTTCTTGAGAGACAAGGTTGCAGAAAAGGAAGTAAGATTAGAGTACATCAATACAATGGAGAAAATAGCATATATATTCACAATTTTTTTGTCAAAATATGCCTTTGATTATCTCAGAGGTATGCTTGGGGTGAGAATCCCTCCTTGTTAACTAAATGATGCAGAAATGCATCAGTCCAGTAGCTATCAAATCTATATCATTCCCTGGACTTGAAGCTTAGATCCACTCCTAAGGGGGAGTGATCATAGGAACACAACAAAACACATTTCGGTGATCAAGAACCTGGTTTTTGTAGGCATGAATATTTAAAAAAGATACACCTTGTAGATGTGGGATGGATAGAGAAGGATAGGAGCTATGGAACCCTTTTGCATTTATGTCAAAGGGGGAGAGATACAGGTGAAAAATCCCTACTATTTTAGGGGGAGCTGTGAAGAGGATATTGAGAAGATTGTATTAAGAAGGATACTTCTGGGTTGATGGATATTCACATATGTTATCATGAATGCCAAAGGGTAAGATTGTTGGAATTATTTCTATTAGAGGTGTTGACATTCATTTTTTGTCATTGATGTCAGCATATGTTTCAGTTGAATACTTTAGATGTCTCAGACAGACTAGTTATCATTGGTACAGGAAAGAGTGGCAGACGTGTACATACACTGTACGGGCTTTTAGAACATGCAAGCATGGAGCTGTATAAGGGGATGAGTAGACATCTTATATCTAAGATCGCTTATCTTGATATTACTTTTCATAAGTTACCTTTATTTTGGTAAAGACTGGTTAAAGAGAAGTGACAGAAGATTATGACAGAGTTGGTCTCTGAGTTTTTGGGATAACTTGGATGTGAGCATGAGTTATGATATGTGAGCTTGAGGCATGGTAGAAGACATGTTAAAAAATTTTATTTGTGATTCATGGGCTAGTGGGTTCTTGGTGATGTCATCTGAGGCATGTGATCCTGCAAAGACCTATTTGTGGCTGACTACAATGATGTAACATATTTAGAGGATGGTGAGCGTGGGTTATGGATCTTGGAGTATAATTGGTGATTTGTATTTGATGTTTACTTGTTTAAGGTACCATGCGTATCTTAGCAATGGTCTATGTAATTATTTATGCATTGGGGATGTCCTAAATGGCCGACCTAATTGCTTATTTTAACTTGTATAAAGGAGAGTTATTTCTTGATGAGACAGTGTGGAAGTATGATGTGGAAGTTGTGAGCTTGTAATTGAGAATTATGTTGGATGTAGAGCAGAGATAGTGAATTTGATGAACTTTATTGGAACTGTTTAGGCAAAGAAAGTTGCTATCAGTTAGTTCACTGGTTGTTATATACTTCTATATCTGTACTTTGGACAGTGAGTCCAAAAGGTGGATTTAACCTTCTCATTTGGGCAGTTAGCCTCTTATTTATCTTGACTCCTAATAGGGTTTGTCCTTTAACAGGGACTATGTACTTTATTTAATAATCAACTCCTAACATGGCTAAATCTCCTAACAGGGATACAATATTGTCAATGCATTATTGTTGGGTACTAATTCCCACTGGGTTTTCCCTTTAATAGGGTTTCCTCGACAATAATTGATTTTTTTATGGTGTTTCTTTTGATGTCTTTAGATTTATATTGAATAATTGGTTTATAATTATAAAGTTTAAATTATTTGGCACACAACTGATTCACCCCCCCTCTCAATTGTGTTGGTGGATATTATTGCTAACATAAACCTTCCCAATCAGATGTGATCGAGGTGTCGGTTCACGCCTACGAAGAACAGAACATGATATGGGCCACTTGGCGACTTTTCACTAAGTGCATTTGACACTTTTTGCACCTTGAGAAATATTTCTTCCCAGCAAAAATGTCTCTGACCCTTCAAAAACTGAGACAGGTTCAAATGGATCATGCGTTGGTGCCACAGTTTGCAAGAAATAGTCTGTCAAAGTTTGACGGATTTTTGAGCTTAGGGTACACAAGGGACATCATTGGTAAGGAATGTCACTAAGTGTTTCGGCATGCTAAGAGGCTAAGTGGGACCTGGTAGGATTGAGGAACACTGAGAGGGGGGGTGAATCAATGTTCTTTCTTTTAAAACCTTTTTAACTTGATTGCATAACCATAAACTGAAAGCATCAAATAATAAATAGCTTAAACAAAGAAAAAGTATCCACAACATCATACCATTGTGATTTTTATCGTGGAAACCAAATTAAGGGAAAAACCATGGTAGGGATGGAGCCCACAAGTATTACTTCTGCAGAAATAAGTTACCATGTTAGAGATGTAAGTACAATAGGGGTGTAAGTACAATAGGGAATGTACATGCATTCAGGCTTACAACCTAGAGCTCACTACTCAGATTACAAAATAATTATACAAACTTTAGAGTTTCATTGCCATACAAAATATATGGATAAAAATTCAATAAAAAATGAACTTAGAAATATCATCAATAATGCCAGTGCAATTCCATATAAGTGCCAAATAAGTCTTCTCAACTGATATTCAAATCTTTGCTCATAGATCCATCAATCACATATAGCATATAGAAATCATATCCAATCATTTCTCATACTAAAAATCTCAAAAACTTGATCTTATATATCTAACATCAAAGATGTTTTCTCTCTTTCGGATTCAAGAAAAAATAGATAACGTGTAAAATGTCAGCCAGATTGATCATATGTGGATATGTTGTACAAACATATGTCCACCTTGGAGGGTGATCCACCTTTAGTGGATGTGCCACACTTTCACTTTTCCACCTTAGGTGGGTTATAAGTTATCACTTTATGTATCATGTCATAAGATTAAAATACTTTTCATAATATTTATATGTATTTCTATGTCTCAACTTGGCCAATTTAACCAAGGGGTCTACTATGTACTATTTGATTAAGACAATTAAATCAATTTAGATAATTCAAACTATTCTATTGCATTTTTAGTGTGAATATAGGTTATTTTTTTTGTATTATTTCTCTCTTGTTATTGTGCTTTGAACCATTAGGCCTCTAGATCTTGGGTGGCTACCTTCATAGGAAGATCTTATAAATATTCATCATGAGAAACAATCTATCCCCTTCCCTGGTATTTTAAATTACAATAAGATAATGGAAAAACAAGACATTTGAAATAAAGGCAGTTTAATATTTTTGCACAACCTTCACACTTTTTGATGTTGACATGAAGACAAATCAATTAAGGGACTCACCTACAAGTATATGCCAAAATATAAAGAAAATAAGGAGAATTGAAATGAGTGGTAGAATATTATATATGAAAAAATGGTTAAATTAGGAAAGCAATAAAGGAACTTAAGTAAAGAATAAAAATAGCTAAGAGGAGGCTGCATATTGTTGAATATTACAATGATGAAAATTCACTTGAGAAAAAGTAATGGAAAATGAGTCACAAATCAACATAAAAAGGCACATAATAATGGGAAGGAAGAGAGAGAAAAGAACCACAGGTAATGGTAGTGGTATCACCTAAAATTAGTCACCATATGTACAAAGAAGCAATAAGGATAGAATGATTAATAAGAAGATTATAACCATAGGAGTAGATGAGCAAAAACAAGAAAGGGTGATTAGAAAATATATAATTATTCGAAGCATAAAACCATAGAAACTAAATTCTATTGAGGAAATAAAGATAAAGAATAATATTCTTGAATGGAGAAGGCCCTACCTACATGGAGAAGGTTGCATATGTTGAAATTCATTGGGGAAAATCTAACTTCAAACAAGAAAATTTATACATAACGAGATCATCTAAACTAAGATTCATATAAAGATCTAGGTAAAGATGAAGATACTTTTATTAATTTAGAGCAAATATAACTTCTTACACAAAGATAAGGGAAAAGGCACAAATAAAATAGAAAGATATCACTATACAATAAAGAGGGGTGGTGTATATTTATGCTCACATAGACAAAGATTCATTTCAATAAATCTCATAATCCTTAACTCTTGAAGATTACAAGTGGTTTCACCATGTTGCCTTGAGGACATGACAATGTTTGAGGCCCAAGGGGAATCTTGGTAGCCTGTAGAAGGTTTTAAATACCACACATATAATTGGAATCATTTTCAGACCCATGTATCTATTATATATACCACTAAAATAGCCTTAAACACATTGTAATATTCCTAGATAAACTATAAATAAATACTTATCATCAAAAGGTAAATTCATAGTCAGAGGAAAAATATAATTAATAGTGTGAATGAAAGAAAATAAGGAAAATACATCATTCGCTAGTGTAGGTTTTTTATTTTCCTTATGTTAGGGGTATTTATTTTCCCTACACATATTTTATTTAAGCTTTCTTATGTTATTAGGAGTGGTTAATATGAGGACAAGTGTAGAAACAATTCATCTACATGTGTCACTATCGCCCACATATGGGTAGTTGAGTTACACACCCTCTTTTGGCTTGTTGTGATACCTTTAATAACCACTATTTTGTCATTACTAAGAAGGTTGTGGTGTAGTTTTGGGTTTATCACCCTCTTTTGGCTTCACTTTCCACATTTCATAACTCATTTTATTTCTTCATGTAAAGAGGTTATGTCACATGTTTTGGCATTTTCCAAGTAGGTAAAACTCTTACCAAATTCATAAATACATCACAAATTTTTTGAAGAACTATGTAACATCTACCAAAGTCATATTGCATCACGGACATTTTGCAATTTTCTTATTCTTTCTTCTAGTGGGGATAACATCCATAGTCCATTAAGTGACATCATAAATTGAGTCTTGATCTTTCATGCATAAGCTTTAGCTTTCTTATTTCTACATTTTTTGCTTGTATATTCACGAATAATTTAATTTGGTTATATTTATTTTAATATGAGATTTGGTTGTTCTCCAAAGGATGTGTACCTATTAGTCTTCTTGCCCTAAGAATTTTAACATCTTTAAATCATGTTCTCTACAAGCCCTTGAAGGAATAAATCCCCATCTTCGAATATTTATTATGTGCACAAATTTATAAATCTTCTTCTTCCTCTAAAACTTGTATGTGCTTGGATAACCTCATAAGGGAAAAAATTACCTAGGGTTGAGAGACCCCAAATCTATCACATTATTTGAAATTGTAGTCAAAAAATGTTGAGGAAAAATCTCTATAAACTTGGTTAAATAAATAAAGGCTCAACCCTCATTTTATTGCATTGGAGATGAAAACCATTCTAAGAATCCCACATGATTTCATCAAATAAAATATTAATTGGGATTACTGAATTTCCTTACCCATTTTTTTAGATTGAATATTGGAAGACACAAAGTAATAATGGTAGCACAACTTAATATTTTATATCTAATCAAATAGCATCCAAAACATCTCTCCAGACATCCTTCATCGTTTCAATACTTAGTCTAAGTGCATTATGAGGATTGAATTCTAATAATTTTAATGACTAGCTTGGAAATATCAATCATAGAACAAACCCTTACACACCCACATTTTGATGCTTTCTCATCAACCAAATTCACAAATTGATCCTCAATTGGTTATAAAATTTCAAATGAGTAGAATATGTCATAAGTAGAGAGATATTACATATAATAGTATCCAAACCAATTTTCTAGAGATGATCAAATTTGTAGGATCAAAGAAAGTGCTATGTTTGGCTATAAACAACTCATTTTTTTTCAAAAAACCAACAGTCTTGTCCTTGTACAACATATAATATCTAGTTGAATGAAATTTCACCAAGAAGAAACCATGATCCAAGATTTCAAAGAAGAAGCCACCAAATTTCTCTAGGTGATTATGATCTATGACACAAATGTTGGAATCATTTGTTGGTGCACCAAAAGCTCAAACTCTCAATGCCCGATACAAATGCCATATTTAACCCGATCTACGGGAGGCGGTTAAGCCATATCACGAATCTCGAGTTGCTGACCACCAAGTCAAAAATCTCCCCCTCAACACCGACTGAGCCTTCAATGCCCACTGAAGGGAGACTCAAACTCGTGACCCAAGGCTCTGATACCAATTGTTGGAATCATCTGTCGTTGCACCAAAAGCTCAAACTCTTAATGCCCGATACAAACACCAGATTTAACCCAATCTACGCGAGGCTATTAAGCCATGTCATGAATCTCCAAGGAGGTGTTGACCACCAAGTCAACAAAAAGTTCTTTCATAAGGGGGCCCTTTCCCATGCATTTGAAAGATAGATAACTATACCAACATTATTCATTGTTATGTTAATGCATTTATTCATAGCATAAAAATCAAGAGGATCAATAACTAAGATAAATGTCAAACCACCCAAAGAGAGTGATAACATTTTGGCTAGTTATAAAGAAGGTGTGGGTTTGTATTAGAGGAAGCATCTACCTTTATCATTTATTTTTTATGATTTAATCCTTATAACTAGAATTCTCTTTAAAAGCACAAGAGATAGATTGGGCCTATCTTGACAAAAATCATTAAACAATGAACTATGTTGATGGATTTTTATCATTCTTGAAATATTTTAGGGCTTGAGACACACAACCCACTCACTCTCAAGTCATCTTACTTGTGGCTACGATTGAGAAGGTGTCAAAAATTCTTCCTTGAGAATGATCTTGAAGATCTTTACATTGTTTTTCATGTTGTTATCAAACCTTTAATTTCTATGTGCCATGTCCAAGGGAAGGCTCTTTGTAATCACAAGGACTCCACTCTTTTTGAGTAGATTGAAAACCTTACACCCCTTATCTTTCTTCTACTACTTCTCTATTGCAATTTTTCTCACACCCACACCAAACTTTACACATTCTTACTAATAAACCTTATGCAATATAATAATCTATTAAAGAATTGAAAATGATATTTTCTAAGTTTAACGAGTATCTTACTATCACAAGTTATTGTTTTTTATCATATATGTATAAATAATCAAATTCTTAATTCTTTCTTAATTCATTAAAGCACTAAGCTATAAGATTTCATCGTTGCCTTAGGACCATATTTATGCAACAAGCAACTTAAAAATTCTATTTACAAATTTCAAAAAGTCATTTCTAAGAATTTTATATTGTCCCTTTATTAAAAATATGATATGGTTTAAAATAATGAAATTGAATGGTTTTGGTAGAGTACTATACATGATTTTTATAATTATATTCAAATTGATATGAAATATATATTAAAATCTCTACATAATCCACATATTCAAAATACTTAACTGTATTGAAGAGGAGATCAAATTAACACCATCTAGGTGTCTACAACATGAACTTTTCCATTAAATCAACTACCTTTGGCTCCTATTCAAATTGTGATACTAAAAAGGCCACACAATTCTCTACTAGAAAAAATACGGTTCATTGTCATGGACTTTATAAATATCGTACCAATCCAAAATGATCTAGAAAACGCTATAATATCAATATTTCAAGTCTAAAAATTCTATAATAGTATCTCTCTTTTCAATTAAGATGACATTTTTCACAATAAAAATCTACAAATTACACCTAGATTATCGTATTCATCTAAAACATCATATCAAAAACTACACCCAATTTTCTACCAAAAACATTCTAATATCAAATTTTAAATCAAAATACAATTTACAATTTTAATTTGATAAAAAAAAAAATTCAAATTCAAATTGATAGAACCTCATTGAATGACTCTTAAATAAAAGGATAACCATGGACAAGGAATGACACACAAATAAAAGCTACAACTACAAGTAGAGTACATAGCAAATTGAACAGTGAACTTGTACTACTACGGAGGACACAAATCTTTTTGATGGGACATTTCAATTTTAAATATGAACGTACTCATTACTGTTTCTGACTGGTCAAATTTATACGGATAAATAGTTTTTATAATTGAATATTAGTAAAAATTTAACACAAAGTATTTAAATTATATTGTGTTTATATGTATTACTAAGTCTTATTAACCTGCCTTGGTCATACCGCAAGACATTATCTGTCCACTGGAAAAACAATAAATTAAATGGCAGGGTTGTAAGAAAAGGGCAGAAATCTTTGTGATGTGACATGAAATTGACATCTTAAAAGGTTAGAAAATTGAGTACCAAGTTTAAATTAAAAAAATCAAGGGAAACTAAAAATTACAATTTAACTTTTTCATATATTTTGTATTTTTTTTTTTTTATATTAGTGGTTTACTTTTAGCATAGAAATAAAATATTTGCAACAACATCAATGGATATATAATAGTTTTATTCAAGTTAGTTTGTTAGGAGAAATTTGTGTTTTTGAAAGAGATGTTACATGTTTGAATTTCGTATGCAGTATGATATATATGTGCGTCTTGTATTGAAACACGGTTAGATACATCCTACATAATGGAAGTATTATGAACATGGACTGTAAAAAGATTCATTCAATTCCTTCATTGTAAGTATGATGTTGGATTGTAAGGAAAAAATCCATTTCGCTCCTTTCCGGTCATAGTTGTACTAACAATTCAGGTGAACTCAAAATCAACTTGGGTGAACTCGAAATCAATGTCGATAATGGATCTCTAAATGGTGGTGATTTTTTCCTATTTTAAAGCAAGGTGACTATTTGCCACTTTTGCATGTGAATGAGGTGATAGGTGGACTAGTATGTGGTCCCGTTTGAAAATATAGATCTCGGCCATACAAAGTATTCTTGATTTCTTGCTTGCATAACTTAAAAAGATAACTAAGATATGAAGAAATGAATTCCAAACTCCACCAGAATAATTATATGTGGAGTCCACCTTTCTTATTGGTAAGGTTTTGGATGACATGGAAACAAGAAATCTATAAAATTAAACACAAATAGTATGAAAAAGTTCACACTCAAAAGCTTACTTTTTATTATACTAATAGCTTTTATTTCAACATAAAAACAAAATATTTGCAACAAGTTTAACTTACATCAATAGGTAGATAATAATTTTATTTGACTGTGTTTATTGGGAAAAAGTTTGTGTTTTTGAAAAAGAGGTTACGTGTTGGAATTTTATAGCGGTAAGGTATGTATATACATCTTGTATTTAAACACGATTGGATACATCTTAGATAGTGGAAGTATTATGATAATGGACTATAAAAAGATTCTATTTCATTCCTACATTGTAAGTATGAACGTGGGTTGTGAGAAAACAAAATTAAGTTTGTTTCCATTCTAGTCAAAGTTGTACTAACAATTCAGGTGAACTCAAAATAAACTTCGGTGAACTCGAAATCAACTTGGGTGAACTCAAAATTAATGTTGATAATGGAAAACTTTAAAAATCAACGCTTCTAAATTGTTCAATAGTCTTAGGCGATTTTTTTAATATTTTAAAGGAAGGTGACTATTTACCACTTTTACATGTGAATGAGGTGATAGGTGGACTCATAAGTGGTCACAATTGAGGATATAGGTCCCAAATTCAAATCGTAAGCATTTTGATAGTTAAAAAAGAAAGAATCTATATGATCTTTAAGAAACTTTTGTACATACGTTGGCCATACAAAGTATTCTTGATCTGTCGCTTGCATAACTTAAAAGATGCATCCTGTTTTGAAACACAGCTACATACATCCTACACAGTGGAAATATTATGATCATGGACCATAAAAAGATTCTATTCCATTTGTACATTGTAAGTATGACCCTGGATTGTAAGAAAAAATTCATTTCTTTCTATTCCTGTAATTTTTTGTACTAATAATTCAGATAAATTTAAAATCAACTTGAGTGAACTCAAAATTCAATCGGAGCGAACTCACAATCAATGTTGATGATGGAAAACTTTAAAAATCAATGCTTCTAAATAGTTCAATAGTCAAAGGTGATTTTTTTCTATTTTAAATCAAGGTAACTATTTACCACTTTTTCATGTGAATGATGTGATGGGTGGACTGGTAACCTTTTGAGGATATAGGTCCTACATTCGAATCCTAAGTATTTTTATAGTTAAAAAAACAAAGAATCGATTTGATCTTTTACGTAAATTTTGCACATACATTGGCCATACAAAGTATTATTGATCCCTTGCTTGTATAGCTCAAAAGATAACTAACATATGAAGAGATGAATTCCAAACTCAACCAAAATAATTATATGTGGGTTTCATCATTTTGTTGGTAAGGTTTTGGATTACAAGGAGGCAAGGAATCTATCAAATCAAACATAATTAGTGTAAGAAAGTTTGCACTCAAATGCTTATAAGGTTTTGAAAGGTTTTTCAATAGAGAACGAGATTGGAGATTGAAAATGTTAAGGAAACCAATATCTATAATTATTATTCCTCCACTACAAACAATTTCTTCTAGTTATCAATTTGATATTTCCATGGAATATTTTGATAATAGATTTATAATCTACAATATTTACTCTCATAATTGTATGTAATTCTCAACTTATGTAACATTTTTTTATAAAACTCAATAAATCTCTTACATTGTGAATTCATTTATCTAGAAAGGTTCATAAATAGACACATTTATGCAATACCTAATATGTTTTCGTTCAAATAAAAATTTGCGCTATAAAAGATTGCACTCCTTAACATTCTAGGTAGAGTGTGTACTAATAATTAAGGTAAATTTATTGATTACTTGAATAAAATGAATGAAAAATGCAAATTTCATGTGAAGTCGATGAAAGTAAACTTGAAATTGGTGGAGGTGAATTTCAAACCAAATGAGAATTCAATGTACTTGAGAGTAATAATATGATTATCTTTGAAATATTGGTGTGATTTTAATTGATTATAGCTCTACATAATTTCTTCAAGTTAATATTTATGCAAGCTTAAAATTATTTCTCAACAATCAAATGGTTTAATAGTGAAAGATGAATTTTTTTATCTTAAAGGAAGAGGACTATTTACCACTTTTGCATGTGAATGAAGTGATAGGTAGTAAGTGGTGCTTTTTGAAGATATTAGGTCCTAGTTCGAATCCTAAGAGTTTTGCTAGTTTTAAAAAGAATCAATTTAATCTTTAAGCAAGTAGTTAAAAAATGTTGTTGAAGAAGAAATAAAGGGAAATGCACTTGGTATCAAAACAAATATTTTGCATTTCCATATATTGGCTATGCAATGGATTCTTGATCCCTTTCTTGCATAACTTAGAAATGTTTGGTGGTATATTGAAGACGGTTGAATGAATACTTGTTACACCAAATTATTTTATTTCACACATACCTTGGTTTATTAAGCAACATCACTACACAAAATATAATTAAAATATAAAGAAAATAAATTCTAAACTCAACCAAAAAAATTATATGCGGATCTCATCATTTTGTAGTAAGATTTTGGATAGTATGGAGACAAGAAACCTATCAAAATCAAACCAAAGAAGTATTGCAAAGTCCACATTCAAAAGTGTATAAATTTTAAAAAAATCAAGGGGAAATGAGGCTAGAGGTTTGAGGTTAGAGGTTTTGACATGGATTGCTTTTTATTAATTATTATGAGTAGCTTACGAGACATGATCATCTTTGTCACTAATTTTTTTTTTAAATTTCACTCTTTATGCTTCTATCATGAATTCAAAGACAAGGCACTTCCCTCATGCTAGCTAATAAATTATAAAACTTATTTGAATTGATGATTTGGTAACATGAAAAATTAAATAATTTAATGAATTTTAATTAAGCTCTCTACTTAGATATTTTACCTAAAACTAACAATAGAGTATTATTTTACGCACTATAATGATATCTTTAAACAATTATGAAATCTTTGATGAATGACTTATGAAATCAAATCCTATTAAATACGATTAAAGCTATACTTTTATTATTTCACAATGTCTCCTATTACTCTTGACTTCACATTAAATGATCAATAAAAAATTTATCCTACCTTTCACCTTCTTTAATTACTACTAGCTAGCAAGGTTTTCTTGTGTTTTATGCTCCTCTTCTTTGAATTTGGATAGAATAAACAATCTCATTGACACAAAATTTATCTTTATTCTAGAGCCAATTGTCACATTCACTCTACACAATTGAAAAAGATAAATTTAATTATAGTTTTAATACTTCCATTTCTTCTTAAATTTAATATTTGAAACTTTTGAATGTTTTCCCTATTTTTGGGTAACGGTTTTGGATTTTATTTTTACACAAGGGTGAGGGCCCATAGCCCTCAATTAAAAAATTAAATAAATATTAAGAACTAGGATCATTATTTGGTATTCTCATGTGAATAGTGATGTATTTTTTTAATCAAACTTAATAGACTATAGATTTATACACCATGATAATGATAATTACCTTATATAAATTGAGATTATGTATTATATTAATTGTGCTAGTAGTTACTTACATATTATAGATATATATTTATTCTTTAAATAAGCATGAGATGAACAAAATCCTAGATTAACATTCTTATAGCTTAAGAAGCTTGATATTAAAATGAATACTTTATATTTATATATTGCTTGTACAAAGTAGTCTTGATCTATTTATTGTATAAATGTTAAGATTTTTGGTGGTGGTCAAGAACCTTGAATGGATAT
>MU225795.1:2486074-2497602 GCA_018584345.1 Thuja plicata | reverse complement strand
GTAGTCTTCTTTACTAGTGTATTCATCACTTACTTCTCCCTTATGTATTCATCAATTACTTACTGTACTTCTCCCTCTTTGACAACAATGCCAAAGATCCATACTCCCAAAATCTTGTTCAGGTAGTGAATCATACCTTGCATGTATGTACTGATTTCTCTTTGCATACATAAATCCTTTCACAACTTCAGGCATCACATAAAGTGTGATCACTAACATCAACTCAAAATTCAGATATTCAAATGTGTCCTAGAATTAATGCAACATGCCTCTTGCATTAATGAACATTGGATAGGGGTAGGACCCCTAATTTCCCTCTAAGATACTCAAAAGCATCCTTCAGTAGTGGTTTGGTGAATATGTCAGCAATTTGTTCTTTTGAATTCACATATTTCAACATTAGAAGCTTGTCTTGCACTTGATCTCTCAAGTAATGATACTTTATAGATATGCGCTTGGCCTTTGAGTGCATTACCAGATTCTTTGATATGTTTATAGAAATTTTATTGTCACAATAGATAGTGACTGGATCGGTGATATATTCTTCCATACCTTCTAGTAGTTATTTGATCCACACAATATTTGCACAATTCATAGTTGCAACAACATACTTAGCCTCGACAGTAGACTGTGATATACAACTTTGTTTCTTTCTTATCCATGTAACTAGTCTTTCTCTTAAAAATAAATCTCCTTCGCTTGTACTCTTTCTGTCAACAATGTTTCTAGCCCAATCAACATCAGTATAAACTTCCAAGTCAAAGTCTCCTCCTTTATTGTATAGTAGGTTGAAATCCTCAGTGCCTTTCAGATATCTAAAAATTCTCTTAATTTCAAACATGTGTGTTTCCTTCGGATCAGAAGAAAACCTTGCAACAATTCCTACTGCATGAGAAACATTAGGTATGTTGTGCACTACATATTTCAACTTACCAATCAGGGATCGGTAGAGAGTCTCATTGACTTCGTTTGAATCATCCTCTTTAGATAACTTGCAGCCAGTGACCATCGGTGTTCCAACCAGTTTTGAGTCATCCATACCAATGGTCTTTAGGATATCCTTTATATATTTTGATTGTGTAATATAGATCTCATCCTTTGCATATTGAATTTGAAGTCCAAGAAAGAATTTAATGTCTCCAATCATAGACATTTCAAACTCCTATCTCATCTCCTCAACAAAAGATCTGCACAATGTGTCATTACCTCCATAGATAATGTCATAAACAAATATCTCAACAATTAAAACTTTGTTAGAACTATCACATTTCAGACACACATTGTTGTTGTCACTAGTTCTTTGAAATCCTATTTTGATTAGATATGAATGCAATCTTTCATACCATGCTCGGGGTGCTTGTTTCAAGCCATACAATGCTTTGTGCAATTTGCATACCATGTCTCGGTTAGTATTCTCAGCAAATCCTTTAGTTTTTTTAATATATACTTCCTCTTCAAGAATATCATTGAGAAATATAGACTTAACATCCATTTGATAAAATTTTAATCCATTATAAGCCGCATATTCTAGTAGAATCTTTTTTCCTTCTAATCTAGCAACATGTGCAAAATTTTCACCACAGTCAATTCCTTCTTCTTGTGCATACCCCTTGCAAACTAATCTTTCTTCATTTCAGATAACATTACCATGCTCATTCAATTTATTTATGAAAATCTACTTAGTACCAATTACATTCTTATCTTTTGGTCCCGATACCAAAGTCCATGTATTATTATTTTGATTTTGATCTATCTCTTCCTTCATTTCTTTCATCCAATCTTCACCTTCTAAAGCATCTTTTACTTTTTTCGATTCAATTTCAGATATTAAACATGTGTTTTGTCTTACGTTGCTTCTTGTCAGAACTCTAGAAGTCTTGTCTCCAATGATTTTACTTGGTGAGTGGTGTCTTTTCACATACTTTTCCAACACAGGCTCGGTAGTCGGTGGCATCTCTTCATTTCCATCATTCAATGGAAGCTCTCTCTGCTCATCTTCTTCCTCAATTTGTTCTTTCAGTAAGGTGTCAGGAATCTCAGATTGTACATAGACAAATCTTTGATAATCCTCGGGTTCCTTCTTGTTGTCTTCATCATTCTTCTCTACAAAATCATCAATCCTCACATTTGCACTTTCTACAATTTTGTTAGTATTCTTATTAAAACATCTGTAAGCTTTTCTATTAGTAGAATATCCCAAAAATATTCCTTCATGTCCTTTAGAGTCAAATATTCCATCTCGTGCATCTTTAAGAATATAACTCCTACTTCCAAATACTTTGAAGTAACTTACATTGGGTATGTGTCCATAATAGATCTCATAAGGTGTTTTGTTAGTTCTCTTGTTCATTTGTACTTGGTTAAGTGTATAAGAAGCAATGCAGACCGCTTCTCTCCAGAAGGTTTGAGAAATCCCATTCTCAATCATCAGTGTTCTAGCACAATCCATAATGGATTTGTTTCTCCTTTCAGCTATAGCGTTCTGTATTGGTGTTCTTGGTGCAGAAATCTACCTCTTTATATCACGTTCATTATAGAAGACTGTAAATTCATCATATGTAAGCTCTCTGCCTCTGCCAGATCTCAGACATTTCAGCTGTGTCACTGTCTCTTTTTCAAATCTAGCCTTGTACCACTTAAATATTTGAAATGCATCTTATTTTTCTTTTATAAACATAATCGACATCATTCTAGAATAATCATCAACAAAAAATATGAAGTATCTATCTCCATAGTAGCTCTGTATTCTCATGGGACCACATAGATCGGTGTGTACTAACTCCAATATACCTTATGTAGCATAGGTTTTTCTTGTAAAGCTTGATTTAGTCATCTTACCTACTTGACATCCCTTACACATTACATTCTCATGTTTGTCTAGACTTGGTAGACCTCTTACTCTATTCTTCTTACTTACTTTGATTAAGTTTTCAAAATTAACATGACATAGCCTTTTGTGCCATAGCCATACATCTTCAATCTTAGCAAATAGAAAAACCTTTATGGATGTATCAAGATAGAATAATTTACCTTTAGATTGACCTCCAGTAGCAATCAAAGTTCCCTTCTGATCAAATAATTTAATCTTCTTGTTTTCAAATTCGAGTCTGTGACCTGTATTATTTAACTATGCTACACTCAACAAATTGTACTTTAGACCTTCAACCCAATAAACATCATCACATTTAGTAATTTTTAGAAAAATTATAGAACCATTTCCCTTCATAGGATATGGGGCATCATTTCCAAATCTAACATTACCACCATTATGCCCTTTCAAAGTAATAAACTTATCAGTATCACTAGTCATATGGTGTGAGCAATCATTGTCTATAATCCATGTATCATTTTTACTTACTTGTGATATTAGGTATTTTTATTCAACATACCTTTCTTCACCAGACTCATCTTGAATAGAAACATAGACAAATTTTTCTTCATCATCATCGATGTCATCATTAGATGAACTTCCTTCAACAATGTAGCATTCTTTCTTTCCTTTGCTCTTAAAGTCTCTGAATCTTCTGAATGTGTTCTCAGTCTTGTTGTTGTCTTTCTTATCTTTCTTCTCTTTATTGTCAATAAAATTAGAATCTATGTGACCAATCTTATTTCATTTAAAACATTTCAAAGGTAACTTACCTCTGTACTTTCCTTTACCTCTTGGTAGGCTCCTAGCCAATAATGCTTCAAATTCAACTTCATTCTTTTCATCTTCAACATATCGTTCTTCAAGATCACTCTTACAACTATGAAATATTTCACTAGCACTACTTGCATATCCATCACTAGATCTAGAATCTCTAGAATTTCCAATAGTCAAAGATGATTTGAATGCAGATTCAATCTTAGAACTAGCAGGCAAACTATTATCAGAATCATTCAGCTCAAAAGTAGTTAGCTTACTGATTGTAGCATCCAAAGTAACAACCATCTGTGGAATGGATCTCAGCTCTTGAATAGAAAACACTCAAATGACATAGATAGGTAGTAGTGTTCTAAGAATCTTTCTTGTAGCATCTTCTTCATTAATGGTTCCACCGGCACCACAAATTGCAATAGAAATCTCTTTTAGTCTTGTGTTATATGTTGTAATGTTTTCTCCTTCTTTCATTCTCATTGATTCAAAATTTCCTCTTAAGATTTCAGCCTTAGCTTTCTAAATATGTTTATCTTCGTGAAAAAATAGTGTAAGCCGATCCCACATCTCCTTACTAGTATCACAACCTTCTGAATAATTCAAATCTAGGTCAGTGAGAGTAGAATCTATCTCTATCATCACTTGTGTATGTTCTTGTATTTCTCTTATCTGCTCAAGTGTCAAAGGACCAAATGGTGGAGGTGAGTATTCATTGTCAAGATGATTCAATACATAATCTCCAATACTAGATAAGGGAATCCTCATTCTTTTTTTCCATGTAGAAAATTTATTCCTATTCAACTTCAGTGCTTCCGTCTTATACATCTTCGAATATTTAACTCAAGTACTTTCAAACTTATCTTCTCGGAGCACTATCTCTGATACCAATTGTTGGTTTACCCTACTAAAGATGGTGTACTGAGAGGGGGGTAGGGGGTGAATCATAAAATATTAAAACTTAACACTTTAAAACTAAACCTCTGATTCAAATAACAACAACCAAAACTTATAAACACTTCACAAACTTGATAAACATCATATAACATAAGAAAATAACATTCACAATTATCAAGAATCACATGTAATACCAAATTTAACAAGGAAACCAAATTTGGGAAAAGACACCATGGGAATTGTCACCCATAAAAGGAAATACTCTTCTGAAGTATGCTTGGTTAAGAGCCAATCTGGTTAAAGATTACAATGCACATTTGTTAGATGTGACCCTGTTAGGGGATTTACCTCAGATCTATTAAGATCTTCACCCTATTAGGAGTGGCCTAGTCAGAGGGCTTAAACATTCATCCTAGAATGTTATCTTTCACAAGGATTTACAGAAATACTTATTAGGTCCACTCGGTTAAGAGATTTTCTATTACAAATATTAGTAAGCAATAGTGTATTGATTTGACCTGTGATTCTACAAATATCTTTTGCTTGATCAGATCCCTTGTTCACTCTCTGAAACTAACTGACATCAACAACTCATCAGTCTCTCCCC
Source organism: Thuja plicata (assembly GCA_018584345.1). Classification (NCBI taxonomy): domain Eukaryota; kingdom Viridiplantae; phylum Streptophyta; class Pinopsida; order Cupressales; family Cupressaceae; genus Thuja; species Thuja plicata. The sequence continues at coordinate 2,492,461 of MU225795.1, read as the reverse complement.
TGGACTGGTTCTCCAATTCTTTCACTACTCTGCTTGATAGCTCTTCAACCATTCAATTCGCCAGCATCTCTTTATAAACATACAAAATCATCAATATATAGGTCATTGTTTTTCCTCTAAATCCTATTGATTAGATTTTCTTCAATTGCGCTCAACCGTCAAATCATCTCATATGTACTAATACAATGTATCTACCACTCGGTGAGACAGTTAACCTTTTCCTCGGGATTTGCACTTTTCTTGGAACTCACAACTTTCCTTTTGCCGCTTAATCTTCATCTCAGATTTTGAACTTGACTTTTCATGACCGTAGATCTTGTAACAAAATTTTCCTTCGTCCTTAGCATCTTCTTGATCTCTGTGCCTTTGCATTAAATTCATTCTGATCCTTGAATCCAATCTTTGTTCAAACTTTGTTCTGTGCTCGGTTACTTCCGTCACTATCTTCACTCAGTGTCTGACTTCGTTTGGTTACCAACATTTCTCGGTAACTGACCTTGCTCAGTTGTCAACTTCACTTCCTGATTGTCTTTTCTTTTCTTGATCGACTAACACTTATCATTACTCGGTAGCTAGTTCATTGCCTTTACCAACTTGACCACTCTGCTTTACCGACTTAAGAACATCAAATGTTAAGTAAAAACAATAGTTACTCATCATTGTATGATCTTTATTATCCACCCAATTAAGTTCCTCTCTGATTGATATGGCAACTTAATATAAACCAGAAATTAATTGCTTGACATCAATAACAAAATAACAATTGATCTAACGATTCTACTTGCTTGTATTCTTCTAAAACCAGTCTTCATCATCATTACCATCAGTTGGTTAACAGATATTGTGGGAATTTAAAAGTAGGGGAAGAACAAATAGTTATTCAAATTTAGATATCTATCATCTCTGTAGTGTGAGCCCAATACCCCAAACAAGGATACAATAAACAATTTTAGCAACTTCCATTAGAGACTAGGGTGGTTTTATCCTTCCCTACAAGGGACTTTGTAACATTATGAAAAAAATGGATCATGCTCCGGCAATGAAGGCCCTTCATCACCAAACCAAGGGTAACTATAGAGTCAGTCATGACATTTCCCAGTCAGCCATGACATTTCCCTCTCTAAAGGTATGTTTTAAGGAAAATTTATCAAATCCTTCTAAAAGATGCCTTATGTCTCTTAGAATTTCCTCCACTTTCTAACCTATCATTATAGTGCCTCTGGTTTCTCTAATAATTAATTTAGAGTCCCCTTCAATTTAAAAGACTTTAATACCAATCAACAAAGTTATCTTTAGGCCCCATAACAGGGTCATCCCTTTTGCCTGATTACTCGTAAAGCCTCCCAAGTTTCCAGCATAAGAAACAACTGAATCTCCATTGTGATCCCTAGTTACCCCACCTCCTGCAACCAGGCCCCATCTACCCACACCGTCAAAATTTAGCTTGAACCAAGGTGGGTGAGGAGGTTTCCAAACTATGTTTTTCCTAGAAGTTTTCTTAGAATTGTCAAACTTATAAAAAATCTCTAGGAGCATCCAACATCCCGCAAGCTTACAATCCCAAGCCAAAGGAGGATCAGTAGGGATTTTCCAACCGCTAACAACAATATTTTCAAGCAAGAGTTTTTTAGGATTGCAAGCACACTATCAACAAGGTTTTTAGTGTCCTTGAAAATCATGTTGTTCCTCTCTTTCCACATGCACCAACAAACACGTGGAGGTATTTTCCACCATATTTGGTGAATGAGGGGTGACTTGACAGACACTTCCAATTGTTGTGTCTAGTTGTTATATATACTACATATATTAGATTAGGTAGCATCATTTTATAAAATATAACCAAAATATGAAGAGGATGAATGTCAAATTCAGCTAAATTAATTACATGTGAATCTCATCATTTTGCTCTTACATTTTAATAATATGGAGAGAAGAAATCTATCAAATCAAACTCAAGAAGTACTACAATGTTTACTCCAAAAAGATTAAAAGGTTGAACCAATTTTTTTTATATAAGGAGTGAGATATGTAATTGCCCAAATTTGGTCTGTTCCAACTATGGACCCTATTTTCCCTAAGTGTGATCATACCCTTGATTATGTCCAAACGACCCTGTTACTGCTTGGCATAATTCTTCAAATCAATTTAATGTCCTAGGTGATTTTTATCACTGAATTATATTAACTATTATAGCCATACAATTCAAATCAATTCAAACCAATTAAATCAAACCAAAATCAAACATGGCTATAGTATTTAATTATAAAGAAATTAAATAAATCCCTAAATCAATTACCCACTTGCAAATAACCCATTCCTCTAGCCTATTTAATTTAATTAAAATGGCTATAGTCCCCTAATTATTAAAAAGCAATTTCATTGTTTAAATAATTAATTCCTATATTTCTAAATAAATTAAATAAGTTTAATCCATTTATTAATATTCCCCTAAACCCCAACCTAACCTATCTCAACTATTTCTACCCTGGGTTCTAACCCATCCCAACCTATTCCCCCTTGCTAATCTAATTCTAAGCCTAATCTAATTCTAACCTCCCTCCTAATGTTGTCACATTCCATTAAGGAATGCTTAGCAACTCAACCCACTTGAGAAAGTCCACTTTCTCAAGCTTGACTTTCCTTAAGGTCCACCTTCTCAAGCCATCCTCTTACACCCTCCCTTGCTTCTTTTAGGCTTTCATTAATGCCTTATTAATGAAGATGCCTTAAGCCTATGTCTCCTCCATGCCTTATTAATGCCTTGGGCATTAATGGCCCTTACACCTCTATTAATGAGCCCCTTCACTCATTAATTCACCTTGTCCCCACTCTCTCTCTCTCTCATTCTTCTATAAATAGAAGCCATTTTTGAGAGTAAATAAGGCTTCACCTTATATTGTAAATGCATTGTTATGTTGTTAGATTAATCCTAGACTAACATTTCACTTCTTATTTCATGCTTTTACATTGTTATTATTCACATGCTTAGAGATAGAATGCTTGTTTATCATCTTTTTAGCTTGTTTTTAACTAAAAATCCTTCATGCTAGGTTGTATTCGTCACTGATTGTAGCATATTCTAAGGGCTTATATGTTACTAATCACAGTCTTCCTAGTTAGCAGGCAATAGGTTGATATTAGGTGGTTTTACATGCTTGTCTAACCGTTTTGAACTAATGAAATGACTTATTGAGTGTTTGTGTCTTTCTTAACAGGTTCCCAAATACACACACATTTTTGGCGCCCACCGTGGGGCTCGATTTTCAACTTGGCCTCATTTTCTAACACTTTTTTACCAATTTGCATGCTCAGGATTCAGACATAGAATCATTTTTAATCATTCAGGATCGCATCCCGGATATGCCATCGTACCGCAAAAAAGTCGGATCGCATTCAGGATTTCCCGAGTCGTATCTGGTCAGCAAGGGATCACATTCGGTGAATAAGCTTGCATACGGTATACTATGTCGTATTTAGTAAAATTTCAAGATCGCATCTGGTTAAAAAGTTTGAGCATCTCGTTTGCCTAACCCCTAACATTCTAACAAGTGGTGTTTTTGATAATTTACAGCTTAACAAGTGTTTGTAGGGTATTTTTGAAGGTTTTTGTGAGATTTTGCACCAACAGATACTAACGTGGTTTTACAGGTTTCCAACCCACATCTTGACTTCTATTTCCTTGCTTTCCAAACTTAAAACCATTTCTCCACTTGCTAAAACAACCAGATAATATGCTCTTTTCCTCTTAAGGAAAATCAGAAAGTCAGACATTGTCTTATCATTTGTGATGAAATTAGGGGTAAATGAACAAGCAAACAAATCACTTAATTCTTTTTTGGATAGTATATGAACAAAACAAAACACTAAATATGTGGGATTAATTGAACAAGTTCAATCGCTTAATTCTTTTTGGATCAGAAATTGAACAACACAAATTATTAAATCATTGTGGTAATTGAACAAGGCAAATTTTCCCTTTCAAGCATCCTATTTTCTTTAAAATAGGAACAACTAAATCGAGCTCAACATAGCTTGAGGGAATGAATTTTTTTTTAAGTGCTTTGGGAGAAAATGGCTTAGATTAGGAGAGTACGTTCTTCTTCCTTGGAAGAATCAGAAATCCAGACATCCAAAGCTCGCCAATCCTGGTTACATATCATTTAAATAGTAGAGGGCCTACCGGTTGAGGAGAAAATCTCCCAGGAATGACCCAAGTGAGGATAGGTCTTACGCCGACCCTTCCAACTCACTATAAATAGTTGCTTCCTCATATTTCAAAGCCTTGGAAGATGAAACTGGTTTTGTTCTTGGAATTTCGACATCATTCCTTGAACATATCGGGGTATATATAGAGCAGAGCCGCTTGAATTTTGCTTGCGAGACTATATATATTCAGGTACTCATAGGGATATACGCCTCAATTTTACCTTGTGCAATTCTATGAGGGATAGTTTTGAATGGATTGCCCAATAATCTACAACTTCAAAAGAATACCTGATTCATCCCTGAAAGGGTGATAATCTTTGTGCAAGGCAAAAAGTAATTGCCACAAGACACTCGTCATATCGTGCCCTCACTTGCGTTTGGAGTTGGCTAATACAACATCATGACTGGAGCCATTGCGTGCTTGGTGATGGCTATATTCTGATTAGCATTTGAGTGTGTACCTAAGTCAACGAGCAAATATTTTCATCCTCCACCTAGAGAATAGGACAAAATGAGTGTTTGTTTCACCCTCTTAAAAATGCAAAATTGTTTGACATGTCTAAAATATCATTAAAAAGATAAGCTCCTTAAAAACAATCAACAAATTTCAAACCCTAGAGTACAAGTGTTTTTCATGCCCTACAAAACCTCTTGATGCAATCTGGAAACAAGCAACTTCACGCACTTCAATTTTTTTTTTTTCAAAACTGACCCAAATTGACAAAGGACATCATAAAATCATATCCTATTTTTCCCAAGTTGCACCTGGTATTTAGGATTGTATCTGGTATTTAGGATCATATCTAGTCAGTAAGAAGTCGTATCTATATTCTAGGATCGTATCTGGTTAGCAAGAAGTCGTATCCAGATTCTAGGATCATATCTGGTACCATCAGAGGCTCGCATCTAGGAGCTCGCATTCAGGACAATGGGCATTTGTAGTAGTTTTTCTTAGGAAGTCTCAGTTGATTAGGATACCCTTTTTGCTCTTTATCTGGTTCCTTTTGTCTCTTCTGGTCTCCCTATTGTTATTTCAAAACACTTTTGAAATTTCCACCTTGCATGCTTAGTCAGTCTTTCACGATCAGTTCAATACATGTGGTCTACTCATTTTCTATCAACTTAGTTCCCAGCTCACTATCAGGGCATTCTAACCCTCTGACACTGGAATAATTTACATCCACCAACAATAAACAGTTACTTTTACCTAGACACGCCCACTTGAATGATCTGAAATCCTTACTTGCACTATTGAAAAACGTTAACAAAGTTGAGGAACAAACTTCATGGTTAACACAAGATGCAACCATTACACAACTAAAGGATCAAAAGTGCCTCCTAAAACACCATACTTTCATGGAGAAACTTCTCGCAGTTCCCTTTTTGATCTAGATTCACCTCTAATGGATAGCAACACTAACAAATGGAGTAAGGCCTTTGAGGGTTATAATGATGGCAAAAAAGCACAATCCGAAGGCACGAAAGAGGAAGAAAGACCCAAGTTTGAACATAATCCATTTGGATCAGACAGTGAAGAAGAGATCCCTGAAGACGAATACGCTAAACTCAAACAAAGTAAATGGATCCACAAGCTATTGGAATGGATAATTGGTGACGATAACAATAAGTACTTCCTACATCTAGCATCCACAGGTGTCAAGTTACCCAAAGATTATAATGTGGAAAATCTCAAGGAAAAGGAGGTACCAAACCCGATATCTATTCTCACCAAACAACTCAATCTAATGCAAATAGAGCTCACCAATATCAAACAAGAGAAGGAGAAACCTAAAACAAAATACTCTTTGGACGCCATTTATCCATTTACTTTTTACAAGAGTATCACTATGGTCCTGTTTCCTCCTAATGTGGCAAGGCCTAAGTATGACAAATACATGGGAGAAACTGACCCACACGACCATGTAAGAGAATTTTGTGCTCTAAGCATTGAGTACATGCACGAACCCACTTACCTCATGCGACTGTTTCTAGGAAGTGTAGGAGGTAATGCCATGGAGTGGTTTTCAAAATTGAACCCTAAGGTCAAAACATTCGAGGAGTTGATGCAATGGTTCATTCAACATTACTCCTACAACATCCAACATGATGTCACTATGATGGATCTATGTAACACCAAACAGAAAACTGGAGAATCATTTACACACTTCCTACAAAGATGGA
>MU225795.1:2468481-2486014 GCA_018584345.1 Thuja plicata | reverse complement strand
CTCCTAGCTTCGATAGGATGATTAAAAATGCCCTCCGTATTGAGGAAGTCATGGTAAAAAAGGGAGAGATCACCCTTCAAAATGAAAACAAAGGAAGTAACTCCAACTCCAAGCCTAAATGGTGGAAGAAAAACAAAAATGTTGTTAATGACGGAGTAGTTGTTGCCTCTAACATTAATTCTAAACCTCACCAATGGCATGCAAGCAAGCAAAGAGGCTAAAGTAACACCCCCCATTCCCAAGGCAAACAATGATAATGGCAAGGGACGATCATGGACTTCAAAACCTCATAGAACATTCACTCCTTTGGGGGAACCTCTTGAGACCATCTTAAAAACATTGGTGAATAACAAAGTTCTTACGATTCCTGATTCTAAACTGTGGGAACCAATGGTCAAACCCAGATGGTGGGATGATAACTCCTATTGTGTCTTCCACAAAAACAAGGGATACAAGACTAATAATTGTCTCAAACTTAAACATGTTATCCTTCTTAGTAATGTGATGTAGGTATTAGAGTTATGATTAAGATCATGCTTAGTAAGACAGTGGGGGTTACAGTTAGAGTTAGCATTAATATAGTAGGTAGCGTAAGATTTAGGCGTAGTGTTGGATTATTTGGTAAGGTTAAGGGTTTGGTATTTTTTATAACATTGATTAGGGTTAGGGTTAGGAGTAGGGTTAGGATCAATATTTGGGATAGTCTGTTGAATCATATACTTTTTAGATTTGTGATGGGAGATTAACCACCTATTTCTACACACAAAAAATGAGAAATTGTTGGGTTGAAAGAGATTTGCCTTGGTTAAACCCTTGTTTAGAAATCAACCTTGAAATGTAAATGAATTGCATAAAGGGCTTGGTATTTTTTAATAACATTGAATAGGGTTAGGGTTAGAAGTAGGGTTAGGATCAATGTGAGAATCAGGGTTTGAAAAGGGATGTGATGAGAGATGACATGTAGGGTTTAGAGTTAGGATCAGTATCATACTTATCAATATAAGAGTTATGATTAGAGTTGGTAATGTGATGTAGGTATCAGAGTTACGATTACGATCATGCTTAGTAAGACAATTTAGGGTTATAATTAGAGTTAACATTAATATAGTAGGTAGTGTGAGATTTAGGCATAGTGTTGGATTATTTGGTAAGGTTAAGGGCTTGGTATCTTTTATAACATTGATTAGGGTTAGGGTTAGGGTTAGAAGTAGGGTTAGGATCAATGTGAGAATTAGCTTTTGAAAAGGGATGTGATGAGAGATGACATGAAGGGTTTAGAGTTAGGATCAGTATCATACTTATTAGTATTAGATTTGTGATTAGAGTTGGTAATGTGATGTAGGTATTAGAGTTATGATTACGATCATGCTTAGTAAGACAGTTGGGGTTACAGTTAGAGTTAGCATTAATATAGTAGGTAGCGTGAGATTTAGGCGTAGTGTTGGATTATTTGGTAAGGTTAAGGGTTTGGTATTTTTTATAACATTGATTAGGGTCAGGGTTAGGAGTAGGGTTAGGATCAATATTTGGGATAGTCTGTTGAGTCATATACTTTTTAGATTTGTGATGGGAGATTAACAACCTATTTCTACACACAAAAAATGAGAAATTGTTGGGTTGAAAGAGATTTGCCTTGGTTAAACCCTTGTTTAGAAATCAACCTTGAAATGTAAATGAATTGCATAAAGGAAGGTATGTAAATGTAAAGGTAAATATTAGATCTACCTTGTAAATGTATATACCTTCATGAATGTATATTGAGATCGCACATAATCACGAGGATACTTGTATGTTGCTTGTTTACAATTGTTGAACCTTGGAATGTAGGAAGGAATCAAGGACGTCTTTCACAAATGCATAGACCTATAAATGCCTCTCCAAGATCTCCAATGTTGTTATGCTAGATGAACTCTTTCTTTGAAGAACGGATGAATGAAATGCATGTAGACGAACAAAAGGATATTCTTGCTTCATTGAGAACTCCACTACTTGGCCATAATGGGAGAAAAGCTTACTAAAATGGAGATGATTAACTTCAATATGCCTTAAGGTTCTTGAAGAATGCTTGAGACTTGATCTTGAATGCTTAGACATGAAATCATAGGAGAGCACTTGAAATCTTACCAAAATTAGGGTCATACCGCAAGACATTATCTGTCCACTGGAAAAACAATAAATTAAATGGCAGGGTTGTACACAAAAGGGCAGAAATCTTTGTGATGTGACATGAAATTGACATCTTAAAAGGTTAGAAAATTGAGTACCAAGTTTAAATTAAAAAAATCAAGGGAAACTAAAAATTACAATTTAACTTTTTCATATATTTTGTATTTTTTTTTTTTTATATTAGTGGTTTACTTTTAGCATAGAAATAAAATATTTGCAACAACATCAATGGATATATAATAGTTTTATTCAAGTTAGTTTGTTAGGAGAAATTTGTGTTTTTGAAAGAGATGTTACATGTTTGAATTTCGTATGCAGTATGATATATATGTGCGTCTTGTATTGAAACACGGTTAGATACATCCTACATAATGGAAGTATTATGAACATGGACTGTAAAAAGATTCATTCAATTCCTTCATTGTAAGTATGATGTTGGATTGTAAGGAAAAAATCCATTTCGCTCCTTTCCGGTCATAGTTGTACTAACAATTCAGGTGAACTCAAAATCAACTTGGGTGAACTCGAAATCAATGTCGATAATGGATCTCTAAATGGTGGTGATTTTTTCCTATTTTAAAGCAAGGTGACTATTTGCCACTTTTGCATGTGAATGAGGTGATAGGTGGACTAGTATGTGGTCCCGTTTGAAAATATAGATCTCGGCCATACAAAGTATTCTTGATTTCTTGCTTGCATAACTTAAAAAGATAACTAAGATATGAAGAAATGAATTCCAAACTCCACCAGAATAATTATATGTGGAGTCCACCTTTCTTATTGGTAAGGTTTTGGATGACATGGAAACAAGAAATCTATAAAATTAAACACAAATAGTATGAAAAAGTTCACACTCAAAAGCTTACTTTTTATTATACTAATAGCTTTTATTTCAACATAAAAACAAAATATTTGCAACAAGTTTAACTTACATCAATAGGTAGATAATAATTTTATTTGACTGTGTTTATTGGGAAAAAGTTTGTGTTTTTGAAAAAGAGGTTACGTGTTGGAATTTTATAGCGGTAAGGTATGTATATACATCTTGTATTTAAACACGATTGGATACATCTTAGATAGTGGAAGTATTATGATAATGGACTATAAAAAGATTCTATTTCATTCCTACATTGTAAGTATGAACGTGGGTTGTGAGAAAACAAAATTAAGTTTGTTTCCATTCTAGTCAAAGTTGTACTAACAATTCAGGTGAACTCAAAATAAACTTCGGTGAACTCGAAATCAACTTGGGTGAACTCAAAATTAATGTTGATAATGGAAAACTTTAAAAATCAACGCTTCTAAATTGTTCAATAGTCTTAGGCGATTTTTTTAATATTTTAAAGGAAGGTGACTATTTACCACTTTTACATGTGAATGAGGTGATAGGTGGACTCATAAGTGGTCACAATTGAGGATATAGGTCCCAAATTCAAATCGTAAGCATTTTGATAGTTAAAAAAGAAAGAATCTATATGATCTTTAAGAAACTTTTGTACATACGTTGGCCATACAAAGTATTCTTGATCTGTCGCTTGCATAACTTAAAAGATGCATCCTGTTTTGAAACACAGCTACATACATCCTACACAGTGGAAATATTATGATCATGGACCATAAAAAGATTCTATTCCATTTGTACATTGTAAGTATGACCCTGGATTGTAAGAAAAAATTCATTTCTTTCTATTCCTGTAATTTTTTGTACTAATAATTCAGATAAATTTAAAATCAACTTGAGTGAACTCAAAATTCAATCGGAGCGAACTCACAATCAATGTTGATGATGGAAAACTTTAAAAATCAATGCTTCTAAATAGTTCAATAGTCAAAGGTGATTTTTTTCTATTTTAAATCAAGGTAACTATTTACCACTTTTTCATGTGAATGATGTGATGGGTGGACTGGTAACCTTTTGAGGATATAGGTCCTACATTCGAATCCTAAGTATTTTTATAGTTAAAAAAACAAAGAATCGATTTGATCTTTTACGTAAATTTTGCACATACATTGGCCATACAAAGTATTATTGATCCCTTGCTTGTATAGCTCAAAAGATAACTAACATATGAAGAGATGAATTCCAAACTCAACCAAAATAATTATATGTGGGTTTCATCATTTTGTTGGTAAGGTTTTGGATTACAAGGAGGCAAGGAATCTATCAAATCAAACATAATTAGTGTAAGAAAGTTTGCACTCAAATGCTTATAAGGTTTTGAAAGGTTTTTCAATAGAGAACGAGATTGGAGATTGAAAATGTTAAGGAAACCAATATCTATAATTATTATTCCTCCACTACAAACAATTTCTTCTAGTTATCAATTTGATATTTCCATGGAATATTTTGATAATAGATTTATAATCTACAATATTTACTCTCATAATTGTATGTAATTCTCAACTTATGTAACATTTTTTTATAAAACTCAATAAATCTCTTACATTGTGAATTCATTTATCTAGAAAGGTTCATAAATAGACACATTTATGCAATACCTAATATGTTTTCGTTCAAATAAAAATTTGCGCTATAAAAGATTGCACTCCTTAACATTCTAGGTAGAGTGTGTACTAATAATTAAGGTAAATTTATTGATTACTTGAATAAAATGAATGAAAAATGCAAATTTCATGTGAAGTCGATGAAAGTAAACTTGAAATTGGTGGAGGTGAATTTCAAACCAAATGAGAATTCAATGTACTTGAGAGTAATAATATGATTATCTTTGAAATATTGGTGTGATTTTAATTGATTATAGCTCTACATAATTTCTTCAAGTTAATATTTATGCAAGCTTAAAATTATTTCTCAACAATCAAATGGTTTAATAGTGAAAGATGAATTTTTTTATCTTAAAGGAAGAGGACTATTTACCACTTTTGCATGTGAATGAAGTGATAGGTAGTAAGTGGTGCTTTTTGAAGATATTAGGTCCTAGTTCGAATCCTAAGAGTTTTGCTAGTTTTAAAAAGAATCAATTTAATCTTTAAGCAAGTAGTTAAAAAATGTTGTTGAAGAAGAAATAAAGGGAAATGCACTTGGTATCAAAACAAATATTTTGCATTTCCATATATTGGCTATGCAATGGATTCTTGATCCCTTTCTTGCATAACTTAGAAATGTTTGGTGGTATATTGAAGACGGTTGAATGAATACTTGTTACACCAAATTATTTTATTTCACACATACCTTGGTTTATTAAGCAACATCACTACACAAAATATAATTAAAATATAAAGAAAATAAATTCTAAACTCAACCAAAAAAATTATATGCGGATCTCATCATTTTGTAGTAAGATTTTGGATAGTATGGAGACAAGAAACCTATCAAAATCAAACCAAAGAAGTATTGCAAAGTCCACATTCAAAAGTGTATAAATTTTAAAAAAATCAAGGGGAAATGAGGCTAGAGGTTTGAGGTTAGAGGTTTTGACATGGATTGCTTTTTATTAATTATTATGAGTAGCTTACGAGACATGATCATCTTTGTCACTAATTTTTTTTTTAAATTTCACTCTTTATGCTTCTATCATGAATTCAAAGACAAGGCACTTCCCTCATGCTAGCTAATAAATTATAAAACTTATTTGAATTGATGATTTGGTAACATGAAAAATTAAATAATTTAATGAATTTTAATTAAGCTCTCTACTTAGATATTTTACCTAAAACTAACAATAGAGTATTATTTTACGCACTATAATGATATCTTTAAACAATTATGAAATCTTTGATGAATGACTTATGAAATCAAATCCTATTAAATACGATTAAAGCTATACTTTTATTATTTCACAATGTCTCCTATTACTCTTGACTTCACATTAAATGATCAATAAAAAATTTATCCTACCTTTCACCTTCTTTAATTACTACTAGCTAGCAAGGTTTTCTTGTGTTTTATGCTCCTCTTCTTTGAATTTGGATAGAATAAACAATCTCATTGACACAAAATTTATCTTTATTCTAGAGCCAATTGTCACATTCACTCTACACAATTGAAAAAGATAAATTTAATTATAGTTTTAATACTTCCATTTCTTCTTAAATTTAATATTTGAAACTTTTGAATGTTTTCCCTATTTTTGGGTAACGGTTTTGGATTTTATTTTTACACAAGGGTGAGGGCCCATAGCCCTCAATTAAAAAATTAAATAAATATTAAGAACTAGGATCATTATTTGGTATTCTCATGTGAATAGTGATGTATTTTTTTAATCAAACTTAATAGACTATAGATTTATACACCATGATAATGATAATTACCTTATATAAATTGAGATTATGTATTATATTAATTGTGCTAGTAGTTACTTACATATTATAGATATATATTTATTCTTTAAATAAGCATGAGATGAACAAAATCCTAGATTAACATTCTTATAGCTTAAGAAGCTTGATATTAAAATGAATACTTTATATTTATATATTGCTTGTACAAAGTAGTCTTGATCTATTTATTGTATAAATGTTAAGATTTTTGGTGGTGGTCAAGAACCTTGAATGGATATCTATTATGTCTAGTTGTTTTTTATATTGAAATTAGCAAAATAATAGGGTTTTGTCCCTTGATACAATGCCCAAACAATGACAGTAAGAAAATTCACAATGTCAACACATTAACAACATAATAGAAAAAATTAAACAATAACCAGCTTCCACATGTCAAAAACCATGAGAGACCTGCTAGCTATAATATCTAAGCACACTATAACTAAAAAAATTATACTGCCTAAAGTCTTACCAGTATAATAATCATTAAAAGTATTACTTAAAGGTCACCCCGGGCCATAACAACAAATGTTTTTCAAAAACCATAGCACTGTATCAATAGAAAATACCATTACTAAAACAAGGCTCTCATAGCCATTATTAACACACAAAAAAAATGCAACAAGAGCCAACAAACTAAGCCTTCTTTTGCATTCATTTCTTTGACAACATCATTTATGTCTAGTCCTCCATGGGGAACTTAAAAAGTTTCTTAAACTCATTGTCTTCAATGTCCTTTTCTTTGAGGGAAAATCGTGACATCTCCTGAAACCTGTTGTCCATGCCTATAATTTCATTTTTTATTTTTTAATCTCCACCCAAGCAACCCCACAATTATTACACTCCCCTCTAGCAGTGTTTTCCTCCTTATCTTTAACAAGGGATATGGTCTTGTTGTCAGTCTCAACCTTGTGTGTAAGTTCAATAGATTTAGTTCCTTAGTATTCAAATACAGAAGGGGGTCATCTCTCTTCTTATCTTTCAACATCTTTGTAGACATCGTTATGGGAGAATTGAAAGGGGAGACTTGAGGAGTTTTAGGATTCTTAATACATTTCTTTTTGCTAGGGCTAGGGAAGTCCATCAAGCTAGTTGAGGGTGGGGTTGAGGAAACATGAGCTTCTTGCATGGTAATGACCTACAATAGACAGACGACAAGATGAAAATGATATAACATAAACATGAGATCCTATTGTAAAATGGTTTACTTTTTACCCTACTTTTTAGAATCTATAACATCTTTAACATTTCTTTCTAGTGAACAAAGAAGGAAGAAAGGAATTGAAATCACATCATGGTTACTAAAATAATTTAGAAAGGGCATATGATAATAATAGTAAACCCCAAATATTCCTTCAAGGGTAAACTATTTCAAGATAATTGTACACACCTAGTCCAAGGGCTTAGGTAATGCCTCTTGGTCGAAACCTCCACGTAACTTATTCAGTTGTTCTTTTTCAAGGAAGAATTGGTTAAGGATGGCGACATCAGACACCCTACTCATTTTGTTCCATTTTTGTCCATCCATGGAGAGGTCAGTGGCTTAGATGAAGAACTCTTAATTCACCTCAAATCAAATCCCCCCATAGTGACTCTTCTCTCAGCCCAGGAGAAGACAAATTGTCAGGGGAGACTTGTCATAGCCTATCATGCATTCAATAAATGCTCTGATTCCTCCTTCCTTGAAGATATTCTACGTAATGACATTATTTTTATAGTCATCATACTTATCAAGCTCAACACAAACCCGGTCCCCTCCATGTTTTTAATAGCCAAAGCCGAAGATCTTATGGTGACAAAAGAAAAAATGCAAGATTGGGAAGAAATGTTACAGAGCTGAAGAGACCCCAAATTTAGCTCAACAAGAAAAAAAATGCACAAAAACCTAATTAAAAGATGATAGTCAGTGCAATTAATACATTTAGTGCCTCCACTCATTTCCAGTGTAGAAAGGGCAATGGCCCCGTGAAAAAGGTCCTTTCCCCGACAAGAAATATGGCTGAAGATAAGAAGAAGTTAGGGACGTGATCTATAAAAATTTAAAGAGTCATATCTTAAATTATTATCATAACCCCCGACTAAATATCCTTCCCCTATACTCAAATGGAAAATTATCCACCTTGACTCATCATAAATAGGCATGGGATAATGTGTATAACCCAAGTACATATCACATGGTGATATTGCTGGTTTACCCTACTAAAGATGGTTTATTGCGAGGGGGGTGAATCACAAAATATTGAAACTTAACACTTTAAAACTAAACCTCTGATTCAACTCGGTGATTCAAATAACAACAACAACCAAAAGTTGTAAACACTTCAAAAATTTGATAAACAACATATAACATAAGCAAATAACATTCACAGTTATCAAGCATCACATGTAATACCAAATTTAATGAGGTAATACAATTTGGGAAAAAAATCCGTGGGAATTGTCACCCACAAAAATAAATACTCTTCTGAAGTATGCTTGGCTAAGTTCCAATTCGGTTAAAGATTAAAATGCACATTTGTTAGATGTGACCCTGTTAGGGGATTTTCCTTGGATATGTTAAGATCATCACCCTTTTAGGAGTGGCCTGGTCAGAGGGCTTAAACACTCATCCTAGAATGTTACCTTTTACAAGGATTTACAAAAAGACTTGTTAGGTCCACTTGGTTAAGAGATTTTCTGTTACAAATATTAGTAAGCAACAGTTTAATGATTTGACCCGTGATTCTAAAACTATCCTTTCCTTGATCAGATACCTTGTTCACTCTTTGAAACATACTGTCATCAACAACTCATCAGTCTCTCCCCTGGACTGGTTCTCCAACTCTTTCACTACTCTTCTCGGTAGCTCTTCAACCATTCAATTCACCAACATATCTATATAAACATATAGACTCATCAATATATAGGCCTCTATTTTGCCTCTTAATCCTATTGATTAAGTTTCCCTTCAATTGAGATCATCCATCAGATCATCTCATATGAACTGATATAATGTATCTGCAACTCGGTTAGGCAGTTAAACTTTGCCTCATGACTTTCACTTTTCTTGGAACTCACAACTTTCCTTTTACCACTTAATATTCATCTTAGATTTTGAACTTGACTTTTCATGACCATAGATCTTGTAACAAAATTCTCCTTCATCCTTAGCATCTTCTTGATCTCTATGCCTTCGCATTAAATTCATTTTGATCCTTGTATCCAATCTCTATTCAAACTCTGTTCTGTGCTCAGAGAATTTGGTGACTATCTTCACTCAATGTCTAACTTTGCTTGGTTACCAACCTTGGTCAATAATTGACCTTGCTCGGTTTTCAACTTTTCTTGGTGACTGTCTTTTATTTACTCGACCGACTAACACTTCTCATTACTTGGTAACTAGGTCGTTCCCTTTACCAACTTGACCTCTCTACTTTACTAACTTAACAACATCAAATGTTAAGTAAAAATGATTATACCAATAGTTCCTCATCATTGTCTGATCTTTATTATCTTCCTAATTAAGTTCCTCTTTGATTGATATGGAAACTTAATATAAACCATAAATCAATTGCTTGACATTAATGAAAAAATAAAAGCTCATCTAACCATTCTACTTGCTTGTGTTCTTCTAAACTCAGTCTTCATCATCATTCCATCAGTTGGTTAATAATCTCCCTCTTTGACATTGATGGCAACACTATCAATTGATGATTGTATACTCTGATCTCCCTGTACTATTTCTACTCCCTCTTAGCTTGTTCTTCATCTTTTCCTTCTATTACATTCTTCCTCTTACATGTAGTCTTCTTTACTAGTGTATTCATCACTTACTTCTCCCTTATGTATTCATCAATTACTTACTGTACTTCTCCCTCTTTGACAACAATGCCAAAGATCCATACTCCCAAAATCTTGTTCAGGTAGTGAATCATACCTTGCATGTATGTACTGATTTCTCTTTGCATACATAAATCCTTTCACAACTTCAGGCATCACATAAAGTGTGATCACTAACATCAACTCAAAATTCAGATATTCAAATGTGTCCTAGAATTAATGCAACATGCCTCTTGCATTAATGAACATTGGATAGGGGTAGGACCCCTAATTTCCCTCTAAGATACTCAAAAGCATCCTTCAGTAGTGGTTTGGTGAATATGTCAGCAATTTGTTCTTTTGAATTCACATATTTCAACATTAGAAGCTTGTCTTGCACTTGATCTCTCAAGTAATGATACTTTATAGATATGCGCTTGGCCTTTGAGTGCATTACCAGATTCTTTGATATGTTTATAGAAATTTTATTGTCACAATAGATAGTGACTGGATCGGTGATATATTCTTCCATACCTTCTAGTAGTTATTTGATCCACACAATATTTGCACAATTCATAGTTGCAACAACATACTTAGCCTCGACAGTAGACTGTGATATACAACTTTGTTTCTTTCTTATCCATGTAACTAGTCTTTCTCTTAAAAATAAATCTCCTTCGCTTGTACTCTTTCTGTCAACAATGTTTCTAGCCCAATCAACATCAGTATAAACTTCCAAGTCAAAGTCTCCTCCTTTATTGTATAGTAGGTTGAAATCCTCAGTGCCTTTCAGATATCTAAAAATTCTCTTAATTTCAAACATGTGTGTTTCCTTCGGATCAGAAGAAAACCTTGCAACAATTCCTACTGCATGAGAAACATTAGGTATGTTGTGCACTACATATTTCAACTTACCAATCAGGGATCGGTAGAGAGTCTCATTGACTTCGTTTGAATCATCCTCTTTAGATAACTTGCAGCCAGTGACCATCGGTGTTCCAACCAGTTTTGAGTCATCCATACCAATGGTCTTTAGGATATCCTTTATATATTTTGATTGTGTAATATAGATCTCATCCTTTGCATATTGAATTTGAAGTCCAAGAAAGAATTTAATGTCTCCAATCATAGACATTTCAAACTCCTATCTCATCTCCTCAACAAAAGATCTGCACAATGTGTCATTACCTCCATAGATAATGTCATAAACAAATATCTCAACAATTAAAACTTTGTTAGAACTATCACATTTCAGACACACATTGTTGTTGTCACTAGTTCTTTGAAATCCTATTTTGATTAGATATGAATGCAATCTTTCATACCATGCTCGGGGTGCTTGTTTCAAGCCATACAATGCTTTGTGCAATTTGCATACCATGTCTCGGTTAGTATTCTCAGCAAATCCTTTAGTTTTTTTAATATATACTTCCTCTTCAAGAATATCATTGAGAAATATAGACTTAACATCCATTTGATAAAATTTTAATCCATTATAAGCCGCATATTCTAGTAGAATCTTTTTTCCTTCTAATCTAGCAACATGTGCAAAATTTTCACCACAGTCAATTCCTTCTTCTTGTGCATACCCCTTGCAAACTAATCTTTCTTCATTTCAGATAACATTACCATGCTCATTCAATTTATTTATGAAAATCTACTTAGTACCAATTACATTCTTATCTTTTGGTCCCGATACCAAAGTCCATGTATTATTATTTTGATTTTGATCTATCTCTTCCTTCATTTCTTTCATCCAATCTTCACCTTCTAAAGCATCTTTTACTTTTTTCGATTCAATTTCAGATATTAAACATGTGTTTTGTCTTACGTTGCTTCTTGTCAGAACTCTAGAAGTCTTGTCTCCAATGATTTTACTTGGTGAGTGGTGTCTTTTCACATACTTTTCCAACACAGGCTCGGTAGTCGGTGGCATCTCTTCATTTCCATCATTCAATGGAAGCTCTCTCTGCTCATCTTCTTCCTCAATTTGTTCTTTCAGTAAGGTGTCAGGAATCTCAGATTGTACATAGACAAATCTTTGATAATCCTCGGGTTCCTTCTTGTTGTCTTCATCATTCTTCTCTACAAAATCATCAATCCTCACATTTGCACTTTCTACAATTTTGTTAGTATTCTTATTAAAACATCTGTAAGCTTTTCTATTAGTAGAATATCCCAAAAATATTCCTTCATGTCCTTTAGAGTCAAATATTCCATCTCGTGCATCTTTAAGAATATAACTCCTACTTCCAAATACTTTGAAGTAACTTACATTGGGTATGTGTCCATAATAGATCTCATAAGGTGTTTTGTTAGTTCTCTTGTTCATTTGTACTTGGTTAAGTGTATAAGAAGCAATGCAGACCGCTTCTCTCCAGAAGGTTTGAGAAATCCCATTCTCAATCATCAGTGTTCTAGCACAATCCATAATGGATTTGTTTCTCCTTTCAGCTATAGCGTTCTGTATTGGTGTTCTTGGTGCAGAAATCTACCTCTTTATATCACGTTCATTATAGAAGACTGTAAATTCATCATATGTAAGCTCTCTGCCTCTGCCAGATCTCAGACATTTCAGCTGTGTCACTGTCTCTTTTTCAAATCTAGCCTTGTACCACTTAAATATTTGAAATGCATCTTATTTTTCTTTTATAAACATAATCGACATCATTCTAGAATAATCATCAACAAAAAATATGAAGTATCTATCTCCATAGTAGCTCTGTATTCTCATGGGACCACATAGATCGGTGTGTACTAACTCCAATATACCTTATGTAGCATAGGTTTTTCTTGTAAAGCTTGATTTAGTCATCTTACCTACTTGACATCCCTTACACATTACATTCTCATGTTTGTCTAGACTTGGTAGACCTCTTACTCTATTCTTCTTACTTACTTTGATTAAGTTTTCAAAATTAACATGACATAGCCTTTTGTGCCATAGCCATACATCTTCAATCTTAGCAAATAGAAAAACCTTTATGGATGTATCAAGATAGAATAATTTACCTTTAGATTGACCTCCAGTAGCAATCAAAGTTCCCTTCTGATCAAATAATTTAATCTTCTTGTTTTCAAATTCGAGTCTGTGACCTGTATTATTTAACTATGCTACACTCAACAAATTGTACTTTAGACCTTCAACCCAATAAACATCATCACATTTAGTAATTTTTAGAAAAATTATAGAACCATTTCCCTTCATAGGATATGGGGCATCATTTCCAAATCTAACATTACCACCATTATGCCCTTTCAAAGTAATAAACTTATCAGTATCACTAGTCATATGGTGTGAGCAATCATTGTCTATAATCCATGTATCATTTTTACTTACTTGTGATATTAGGTATTTTTATTCAACATACCTTTCTTCACCAGACTCATCTTGAATAGAAACATAGACAAATTTTTCTTCATCATCATCGATGTCATCATTAGATGAACTTCCTTCAACAATGTAGCATTCTTTCTTTCCTTTGCTCTTAAAGTCTCTGAATCTTCTGAATGTGTTCTCAGTCTTGTTGTTGTCTTTCTTATCTTTCTTCTCTTTATTGTCAATAAAATTAGAATCTATGTGACCAATCTTATTTCATTTAAAACATTTCAAAGGTAACTTACCTCTGTACTTTCCTTTACCTCTTGGTAGGCTCCTAGCCAATAATGCTTCAAATTCAACTTCATTCTTTTCATCTTCAACATATCGTTCTTCAAGATCACTCTTACAACTATGAAATATTTCACTAGCACTACTTGCATATCCATCACTAGATCTAGAATCTCTAGAATTTCCAATAGTCAAAGATGATTTGAATGCAGATTCAATCTTAGAACTAGCAGGCAAACTATTATCAGAATCATTCAGCTCAAAAGTAGTTAGCTTACTGATTGTAGCATCCAAAGTAACAACCATCTGTGGAATGGATCTCAGCTCTTGAATAGAAAACACTCAAATGACATAGATAGGTAGTAGTGTTCTAAGAATCTTTCTTGTAGCATCTTCTTCATTAATGGTTCCACCGGCACCACAAATTGCAATAGAAATCTCTTTTAGTCTTGTGTTATATGTTGTAATGTTTTCTCCTTCTTTCATTCTCATTGATTCAAAATTTCCTCTTAAGATTTCAGCCTTAGCTTTCTAAATATGTTTATCTTCGTGAAAAAATAGTGTAAGCCGATCCCACATCTCCTTACTAGTATCACAACCTTCTGAATAATTCAAATCTAGGTCAGTGAGAGTAGAATCTATCTCTATCATCACTTGTGTATGTTCTTGTATTTCTCTTATCTGCTCAAGTGTCAAAGGACCAAATGGTGGAGGTGAGTATTCATTGTCAAGATGATTCAATACATAATCTCCAATACTAGATAAGGGAATCCTCATTCTTTTTTTCCATGTAGAAAATTTATTCCTATTCAACTTCAGTGCTTCCGTCTTATACATCTTCGAATATTTAACTCAAGTACTTTCAAACTTATCTTCTCGGAGCACTATCTCTGATACCAATTGTTGGTTTACCCTACTAAAGATGGTGTACTGAGAGGGGGGTAGGGGGTGAATCATAAAATATTAAAACTTAACACTTTAAAACTAAACCTCTGATTCAAATAACAACAACCAAAACTTATAAACACTTCACAAACTTGATAAACATCATATAACATAAGAAAATAACATTCACAATTATCAAGAATCACATGTAATACCAAATTTAACAAGGAAACCAAATTTGGGAAAAGACACCATGGGAATTGTCACCCATAAAAGGAAATACTCTTCTGAAGTATGCTTGGTTAAGAGCCAATCTGGTTAAAGATTACAATGCACATTTGTTAGATGTGACCCTGTTAGGGGATTTACCTCAGATCTATTAAGATCTTCACCCTATTAGGAGTGGCCTAGTCAGAGGGCTTAAACATTCATCCTAGAATGTTATCTTTCACAAGGATTTACAGAAATACTTATTAGGTCCACTCGGTTAAGAGATTTTCTATTACAAATATTAGTAAGCAATAGTGTATTGATTTGACCTGTGATTCTACAAATATCTTTTGCTTGATCAGATCCCTTGTTCACTCTCTGAAACTAACTGACATCAACAACTCATCAGTCTCTCCCCTGGACTGGTTCTCCAATTCTTTCACTACTCTGCTTGATAGCTCTTCAACCATTCAATTCGCCAGCATCTCTTTATAAACATACAAAATCATCAATATATAGGTCATTGTTTTTCCTCTAAATCCTATTGATTAGATTTTCTTCAATTGCGCTCAACCGTCAAATCATCTCATATGTACTAATACAATGTATCTACCACTCGGTGAGACAGTTAACCTTTTCCTCGGGATTTGCACTTTTCTTGGAACTCACAACTTTCCTTTTGCCGCTTAATCTTCATCTCAGATTTTGAACTTGACTTTTCATGACCGTAGATCTTGTAACAAAATTTTCCTTCGTCCTTAGCATCTTCTTGATCTCTGTGCCTTTGCATTAAATTCATTCTGATCCTTGAATCCAATCTTTGTTCAAACTTTGTTCTGTGCTCGGTTACTTCCGTCACTATCTTCACTCAGTGTCTGACTTCGTTTGGTTACCAACATTTCTCGGTAACTGACCTTGCTCAGTTGTCAACTTCACTTCCTGATTGTCTTTTCTTTTCTTGATCGACTAACACTTATCATTACTCGGTAGCTAGTTCATTGCCTTTACCAACTTGACCACTCTGCTTTACCGACTTAAGAACATCAAATGTTAAGTAAAAACAATAGTTACTCATCATTGTATGATCTTTATTATCCACCCAATTAAGTTCCTCTCTGATTGATATGGCAACTTAATATAAACCAGAAATTAATTGCTTGACATCAATAACAAAATAACAATTGATCTAACGATTCTACTTGCTTGTATTCTTCTAAAACCAGTCTTCATCATCATTACCATCAGTTGGTTAACAGATATTGTGGGAATTTAAAAGTAGGGGAAGAACAAATAGTTATTCAAATTTAGATATCTATCATCTCTGTAGTGTGAGCCCAATACCCCAAACAAGGATACAATAAACAATTTTAGCAACTTCCATTAGAGACTAGGGTGGTTTTATCCTTCCCTACAAGGGACTTTGTAACATTATGAAAAAAATGGATCATGCTCCGGCAATGAAGGCCCTTCATCACCAAACCAAGGGTAACTATAGAGTCAGCCATGACATTTCCCAGTCAGCCATGACATTTCCCTCTCTAAAGGTATGTTGTAAGGAAAATTTATCAAATCTTGCTAAAAGATGCCTTATGTCTCTTAGAATTTCCTCCACTTTCTAACCTATCATAATAGTGCCTCTGGTTTCTCTAATAATTAATTTAGAGTCCCCTTCAATTTACAAGACTTTAATACCAATTAACAAAGTTATCTTTAGGCCCCATAACAGGGTCATCCCTTTTGCCTGATTACTGGTAAAGCCTCCCAAGTTTCCAGCATAAGAAACAACTAAATCTCCCTTGTGATCCCTGGTTACCCCACCTCTTGCAACCAGGCCCCATCTACCCACACCGTCAAAATTTAGCTTGAACCAAGGTGGGTGAGGAGGTTTCCAAACTATGTTTTTCCTAGAAAATTTCTTAGAATTTTCAAACTTATAAAAAATCTCTAGGAGCCTCCAACATCCTGCAAGCTTACAATGCCAAGCCAAAGGAGGATCAGTAGGGATTTTCCAACCGCTAACAACAATATTTTCAAGCAAGAGTTTTTTAGGATTGCAAGCACACTATCAAAAAGGTTTTTAGTGTCCTTGAAAATCATGTTGTTCCTCTCTTTCCACATGCACCAACAAACACGTGGAGGTATCTTCCACCATATTTGGTGAATGAGGGGTGACTTGACAAACACTTCCAATTGTTGTTTCTAGTTGTTATATATACTACATATATCAGATTAGGTAGCATCATTGTATAAAATATAACCAAAATATGAAGAGGATGAATTTCAAATTCAGCTAAATTAATTACATTTGAATCTCATCATTTTGCTCTTACATTTTTAATAATATGGAGAGAAGAAATCTATCAAATCAAACTCAAGAAGTACTACAATGTTTACTCCAAAAAGATTAAAAGGTTGAACCAATTTTTTTTATATAAGGAGTGAGATATGTAACCGCTTAAATTTGGTCTGTTCCAACTATGGACCCTATTTTCCCTAAGTGTGATCATACCCTTGATTATGTCCAAACGACCCTGTTACTGCTTGGCATAATTCTTCAAATCAATTTAATGTCCTAGGTGATTT
>MU225795.1:2456515-2468431 GCA_018584345.1 Thuja plicata | reverse complement strand
ACCAATTAAATCAAACCAAAATCAAACATGGCTATAGTATTTAATTATAAAGAAATTAAATAAATCCCTAAATCAATTACCCACTTGCAAATAACCCATTCCTCTAGCCTATTTAATTTAATTAAAACACCTATAGTCCCCTAATTATTAAAAAGCAATTTTATTGTTTAAATAATTAATTCATATATTTCTAAATGAATTAAATAAGTTTAATCCATTTATTAATATTACCCTAAACCCCAACCTAACCTATCTCAACCACTGCTACCCTGGGTTCTAACCCATCCCAACCTATTCCCCCTTGCTACTCTAATTCAGCCTAATCTAATTCTAACCTCCCTCCTAATGTTGTCACATTCCATTAAGGAATGCTTAGCAACTCAACCCACTTGAGAAAGTCCACTTTCTCAAACTTGACTTTCCTTAAGGTCCACCTTCTCAAGCCATCCTCTTACACCCTCCCTTGCTTCTTTAAGGCTTTCATTAATGCCCTTTTAATGAAGATGCCTTAAGCCTATGTCTCCTCCATGCCTTATTAATGCCTTGGGCATTAATGGCCCCTACACCTCTATTAATGAGCCCCTTCAATCATTAATTTACCTTGTCCCCCCCCCTCTCTCTCATTCTTCTATAAATATAAGCCATTTTTGAGAGTAAATAAGCCTTCACCTTACATTGTAAATGCATTGTTATGCTGTTAGATTAATCCTAGACTAACATTTCAATTCTTATTTCATGCTTTTACATTGTTATTATTCACATGCTTAGAGCTAGAATGCTTGTTTATCATCTTTTTATCTTGTTTTTAACTAAAAATCCTTCATGCTAGGTTGTATTTGTCACTGATTGTAGCATATTCTGAGGGCTTATATGTTACTAATCACACTCTTCCTAGTTAGCAGGCAATAGGTTGATATTAGGTGGTTTTACATGCTTGTCTAACCGTTTTGAACTAATGAAATGACTTATTGAGTGTTTGTGTCTTTCTTAATAGGTTCCCAAATACACACACATTTCTAGCGCCCACCGTGGGGTTCAATTTTCAACTTGGCCTCATTTTCTAACACTTTTTTACCAATTTGCATGCTCAGGATTCAGACATAGAATCATTTTTAATCATTTAGGCTCGCATCCTAGATATGCCATCGTACCACAGAAAAGTCAGATAGCATTCAGGATTTCCCAGGTCGTATCTGGTTTGGGCTCGTATCTGGTCAGCAAGGGATCACATTCGATGAATAAGCTCGCATACGGTATACTATGTCGTATTTAGTAAAATTTCAAGATCGCATCTGGTTAAAAATTTTGAGCATCTCGTTTTCCTAACCCCTAACATTCTAACAAGTGGTGTTTTTGATAATTTACAGCTTAACAAGTGTTTGCAGGGTAGTTTGTAAGGTTTTTGTGAGATTTTGTACCAATAGATACTAACGTGGTTTTACAGGTTTCCAACCCCCATCTTGACTTCTATTTCCTTGCTTTCCAAACTTAAAACCATTTCTCCACTTGCTAAAACAACCAGATAATATGCTCTTTTCCTCTTAAGGAAAATCAGAAAGTCAGACGTTGTCTTATCATTTGTGATGAAATTAGGGGTAACTGAACAAGCAAACAAATCACTTAATTCTTTTTTGGATAGTATATGAACAAAACAAAGCACTAAATATGTGGGATTAATTGAACAAGTTCAATCGCTTAATTCTTTTTGGATTAGAAATTGAACAACACAAATCATTAAATCATTGTGGTAATTGAACAAGGCAAATTTTCCCTTTCAAGCATCCTATTTTCTTTAAAATAGGAACAACTAAATCGAGCTCAACATAGCTTGAGGGAATGAATTTTGTTTTAAGTGCTTTGGGAGAAAATGACTTAGATTAGGAGAGTATGTTCTTCTTCCTTGGAAGAATCAGAAATCCAGACATCCAAAGCTCACCAATCCTGGTTACATATCATTTAAACAGTAGAGGGCCTACCGGTTGAGGAAAAAATCTCCCAGGAATGACCCAAGTGAGGACAGGTCTTACGCCGACCCTTCCAACTCACTATAAATAGTTGCTTCCTCGTAGGCCAAAGCCTTGGAAGATGGAACTGGTTTTGTTCTTGGAATTTTGACATCATTCCTTGAACATATCAGGGTATATATAGAGCAGAGCCGCTTGAATTTGGCTTGCGAGACCATATATATTCAGGTACTCATAGGGATATACGCCTCAATTTTGCCTTGTGCAATTCTATGAGGGACAGTTTCAAATGGATTGCCCAATAATCTACAACTACAATAGTCATATTGTGCCCTCACTTGCGTTTGGAGTCGGCTAATACAACATCATGACTAGAGCCATTGCGTGCTTGGTGATGGCTATATTCTGATTAGCATTTGAGTGTGTACCTAAGTCAACGAGCAAAGATTTTCATCCTCCACCTAGAGAATAGGACAAAATGAGTGTTTGTTTCACCCTCTTAACAATGCAAAACTGTTTGACGTGTCTAAAATATCATTAAAAAGATACACTCCTTTAAAACAATCAACAAATTTTAAACCCTGGAGTACAAGTGTTTTTCACGCCCTACAAAACCTCTTGATGCAATCTGGAAACAAGCAACTTCACGCACTTCAAAAACAAATTTTTCAAAACTGACCCAAATTGACAAAGGACATCATAAAATCATATCCTATTTTTCCCAAGTCGCACCTGGTATTTAGGATTGTATTTGGTATTTAGGATCATATCTAGTCAGCAAGAAGTCGTATCCATATTCTAGGATTGTATCTGGTCAGCAAGAAGTCATATCCAGATTCTAGGATCATATCTGGTACCATCAGAGGCTCGCATCTAGGAGCTCGCATTCAGGACAGTGGGCATTTGTAGTAGTTTTTTTTAGGAAGTCTCAGTTGATTAGAATACCCTTTTTGCTCTTTATCTGGTTCCTTTTGTCTCTTCTGGTCTCCCTATTGTTATTTCAAAACACTTTTGAAATGTCCACCTTGCATGCTTAGTCAGTCTTTCACGATCAGTTTAATACATGTGGTCTACTCATTTTCTATCAACTTAGTTCCCAGCTCACTATCAGGGCATTCTAATCCTCTGACGCTGGAATAATTTACATCCACCAACAATAAACAGTTACTTTTACCTAGACACACCCACTTGAATGATCTGAAATCCTTACTTGCACTATTGGAAAACGTTAACAAAGTTGAGGAATAAACTTCATGGTTAACACAAGATGCAACCAGTACACAACTAAAGGATCAAAAGTGCCTCCTAAAACACCGTACTTTCATGGAGAAACTTCTTGTAGTTCCCTTTTTGATCTAGATTCACCTCCAATGGATAGCGACACTAACAAATGGAGTAAGGCCTTTGAGGGTTATAATGATGGCAAAAAAGCACAATCCGAAGGCATGAAAGAGGAAGAAAGACCCAAGTTTGAACATAATCCATTTGGATCAGACAATGAAGAAGAGATCCCTGGAGATGAATATGAGAAACTCAAACAAAGTAAATGGATCCACAAGCTATTGGAACGGATAATTGGTGACGATAAAAAAAAGTACTTCCTACATCTAGCATCCACAGGTGTCAAGTTACCCAAAGATTATAATGTGGAAAATCTCAAGGAAAAGGAGGTACCAAACCCGATATCTATTCTCACCAAACAACTCAATCTAATGCAAATAGAGCTCACCAATATCAAACAAGAGAAGGAGAAACCTAAAACAAAATACTCTTTGGACACCATTTATCCGTTTACTTTTTACAAGAGTATCACTATGGTCCTATTTCCTCCTAATGTGGCAAGGCCAAAGTATGACAAATACATGGGAGAAACTGACCCACATGACCATGTAAGAGAATTCTGTGCTCTAAGCATTGAGTACATGCACAAACCCACTTACCTCATGCGACTGTTTCTAGGAAGTGTAGGAGGTAATGCCATGGAGTGGTTTTCAAAATTGAACCCTAAGGTCAAAAGATTCAAGGAGTTGATGCAACGGTTCATTCAACATTGCTCCTACGACATCCAACATGATGTCACTATGATGGATCTATGTAACACCAAACAGAAAATTGGAGAATCATTTACACACTTCCTACAAAGATGGAGGAAGATTTTTGCACGATATTCAAGGGTCATTCCCAAAATAGAAAAGATGGAAATCTTCGTTAATAATCTAGTGCCTGAATTGAGCTATGCTCTACAAATGCAAGATTCTCCTAGCTTCGATAGGATGATTAAAAATGCCCTTCGTATTGAGGAAGTCATGATCAAAAAGGGAGAGATCACCCTTCAAAATGAAAACAAAGGAAGTAACTCCAACTCCAAGCCTAAATGGTGGAAGCAAAACAAAAATGTTGTTAATGACGGAGTAGTTGTTGCCTCTAACATTAATTCTAAACCTGAAGCATTCAATCTCACCAATGGCATGCAAGCAAGCAAAGAGGCTAAAGTAACACCCCCCATTCCCAAGGCAAACAATGATAATGGAAAGGGATGATCATGGACTTCAAAACCTCATAAAACATTCACTCGTTTGGGGGAACCTCTTGAGACCATCTTAAAAAAATTGGTGGATAACAAAGTTCTTACGATTCCTGATTCTAAACCGTGGGAACCAATGGTCAAACCCATATGGTGGGATGATAACTGCTATTGTGTCTTCCACAAAAACAAGGGACACAAGACTAATAATTGTCTCAAACTTAAACATGTTATCCAAGACCTCATCGATGGAGGTAAGATCAAAGTAGATGGACATACTACCAATGAGGACCATACAACATTTAACAAACCCTTTCCTAATTATAATCAAGGAGAAACATCTAAAGGGAAAGGTAATGAGGTAAACTACACCTATTCCATGAGTGATAATGTGATTAATATGCTCAATATTAAAACTAAATCCATCAATGTGGTCACAATTAAAGGTGCCTCATTCCGTTCAAATGTTGTAACCTAGAGCCAAGCATAGGTTACAATCAAGGGACCTCCAAAACTAACATCAACACCAAAGGTTCCTATTATAACTCTTCCTAAACCAGAAGCAAAACATGTGGTCACTATCCCTAGAGCAAAATATGACTTGGTAGACCAATTGCAATGAACCGCTGCCAAAATTTCCATCTTCGAGTTGCTCATGATATCCACTGTGCATAGGGAAATCCTAGAAGAAGCTCTACACATTGCTAATGTTCTGAAAGATATAGATGTAGACAAGTTTCAAGTGATGGTCAATCACATTTCAGCACCACACTACCTCTCCTTTTCAGAAGAAGATGACAAGTCATTGACCCATCCACACAATCAACCCCTCCATATTGAAGTCCTTATTCATAAATCATGTTTTAGACGTGTATTGATAGATGGAGGTGCAGGATTGAATATCTGTACACTGGATCTCGTTAGGAGACTAGGTCTCTTAGAACAAACAATTGACACTAGAAACAAGATAACCATCAAAGCTTATGATGAGGAATAAAGATCCTCCAGGGGTCTTATTGCTCTCCCTATCAGAGTCAGACCGATTGAGAGGAATGTTATATGTCAAGTTCTGGATCCACCACTAGCCTACAACATTCTACTAGGAAGACCATGGATTCACGAGATGCAAGCTGTACCGTCCACTTATCACCAATGCATAAAGTTCCCACATAATGGGATATAAGTGACAATTCCTGCAGATGCCAACTACACTTGCAACAATATCAAAGTAGGTAGCATGATCCCACACAATAAAGAGGCTATGGATGCAGTTTCTTCTGAAACAACCAAGGATATGGTTATGAAGAGTTTTAGAAAAACTTTGAAACTCAAAGAAACAGGTATGGGAGAGTACAGGCTGGACCTAACTCCTTCACTAACAGACCTTCTGGTATCACCAAGATCCTATGGGAAACCATCATCAAAATTCATGCCTCTAGCATTCAAAGAGCTAGAAGTACACAAGGCAACTGACATGATAAAGGCATCCACATCTTCTTTAGATAACACAGAAGAATAGGCAGTCTTGAACTAGCTTTACAAAGGAGAACCAGTGGAATCTGAGCTCAAACATGTGAAGATATCCCCCGAGTAGTATGGAAAGGGATATGAGTTCCTTACACAAATGGGTTCCAAAGGAAAGAGACCTCTGAATGACACAGGATGAGGGATCATTGAACCCATACCCATGGAGTTCTGCCTCAACAGAGATAAAATAAGATTGGATTTTAATACTCAATCCAACAAACCTACTTCAAAAGAGAGTCCACCTTCTGAAACAGGGAGTGATAAAACATATGAGATAATATTAGAACCATGGCCTTATGAGATATTACTACATATTGGTACGAAGGATCCTGAATATCAAGGAGAGCGCTACGTACCTAGCTTTGAGGTACCACAAGATCTTCACACGCCTTTGCTAGCACAACATCCCATTCAAGAGGTAGGAGACACCATATCAACAATCAATCAAGAGGAACCCCGACCACAGAATCTACATCCTAACTGGGGGCAATTAGTGACAATTTCACATGTCCTCGATCTACCTCACTTTGATCTACAAGAAAATAATCGAGTCCATCAAATAAACATTTCTGAATATTTAAACAGATCTGATGATGATGTCATGGACTCTCATGACTATGAATGGTATTGGCTATCTATTGCCTTTGAAGATATTGGAATAGATACAATTCACATGTTTGCAGCTTCCTCAGCTCCTAGTAAATGACCTAACACTCCTTTCAATGATACTGATCCTCCTGAAGTAGAAGAAGAGTTCCTTCCCCCGATAATTGATGGAGACACTGGTGAATACATAAGTCTAAGAGAATTTCATAGGTTACAAGCAAGAAGCCTCCTTTTACAGAGGGATGATGATGAGATTTCTACTGACGAGTCGCTAGAGTTTGATCCATATATGACTGACAATGACCCTTTTAACAACGATCTCGCTCTTATTGATCTAAATATCAAAGAAATTAACTTAACAAATCATGTCATGTCGGTTAATTGTCTTGATGCTAACATGATGCTGTCCTTCCCAGAATCTAACTCCCTAAAATTGGTACTTCCAGACCTAATTGATTGGACTAAAACAGATCCTACTCCTATCCTCAACTTTTCCAATGACCACTCCCTATCTTGTTATCTTAATGCTTTTGAACCTTACCCTTCTTCCACCAATGTAAGGAGCGAGAACATGTCATAGGAGGATATCAGGTTTCTTAGTCAAAAACTAAAAATTTAAAAGAACAAGTGGACTGATAGTGAAAACCACTTTGTGGTAGTATCAGATCCCAAAATAGTAAAGAAAAAAGATGCATCCAATGGTGAAAACCTCTCAAAGGCACCAAAGGATGAGACTCTTGATATCCTCCCTAAACACTTTCAGGAAAGATCTTCGGTATTTATTGAACTAACACAGCCAGTAAACTTGGGCACGACTGAAAATCCTCAAATAGTTCATCTGGCACAATCCTTATCAGAAGAAGAGAAGGTACAGTTCACAGAGTTCCTGAAGGAGAAAAAGATCAACTTTGCATGGTCTTACACTGATATTCCAGGGCTAGATCCTAATCTCATCATGCACCACTTATCTATAGCTCCTGGGATCAAGCCCATGAAACAAAAACTTAGAAAAATGCATCCTCATGTTGCATTATTGGTGAAAGCAAAATTAGAAAAATTGTTGATAGTTGGATTTATTCGGGTCATTACCTATGCAGCATGGATCTCTAATGTGGTCCCCATTTCTAAATTTGATAAATCTACCAGGATTTGTATGGACTTCAAAGACCTCAACAAAGCATGTCCGAAGGATGATTTCCCTCTACCAAATATTGACATGATCATAGACCTTACAGCTGGCTTTCAGATGTATTCATTAATGGATGGATTCTCAGGCTATAATCAAATCAAGATCGCCCCTGAGGATCAAGAGAAAACCGCATTCACATGTGCATGGGGCACATTTTGGTGGAACTTCATTCCTTTTGGGTTAAAGAATGCCGGTGTAACATATGAAAGAGCCATGACAACAATATTCCATGACATGATGCACAAGAACATGGAGGACTATGTTGATGACATATTGGCTAAATCCAAAGAAAGAAGTACTCACATTGCTGACCTGAGAAACATATTGGATCGAATGGAATAGTTCCAACTCAGGCTCAATCTGAAGAAATGTGCCTTTGGAGTCCAATCAGGCAAGCTCCTAGGATTCATAGTATCAGCTAAGGGAATCGAGGTGGATCCTGCAAAGGTAAAAGCTATTCTAGAGATGACTCCACGTAATATCAATAAAATGAGGATGCTACAAGGGAGACTCCAGTCTATCAAAAGATTCATGTCCCAACTTGTAGATAAGGCACAACCCTTTACCAAGCTACTACATAAAGGGGTTGCATTCAATTGGGATGAACACTGTGAAGCAAACTTTAGAGAATTAAAGGGGTACCTGGCTACTCCACCTATTCTTATGGTGCCTATTCATGAAAAACCTTTTCTCCTATACATTTCAGCTACAGCTACATCCCTAGGAGTATTACTAGCACAAGAAGATGAAACAAAGAAAGAATGAGCTATCTACTACATTAGTAGAACCCTAGTCACTTATGAGCTCAATTATAGCATTATTGAAAAAGCATGCTTAGCGATCGTCTTTACATCACATAAATTAAGACATTATATGCTCTCTCATACAGTAAAGCTCATTGCTAAGATCGATCCTCTAAAATATCTTTTGAGCAGAACAGCATTAACAGGACATTTGGCAAAATGGGTCCTAATTCTAAGTGAGTTTGACATTGAATATGTCGAACGGAGAGCTATCAAAGGATAGGTACTTGCAGATCAATTGGCTGATTCACCACTCCAGGATGATGAACCTTTACTAATTGAATTTCTTGATGAAACAATCATGCATCTCACTGAACATCCATGGAAGATGTACTTTGACGATTCATTCACTCAACAAGGATCTAGAGCAGGGGTTCTCTTCATAACTCCACAAGGATACAAGATTCCCAAATCTTACAAATTGATGTTTCCATGCACCAACAATATCTCAGAATATGAAGCATTGGTCAATGGCCTCAAGCTAGCCATAGAATTGAAGATCATAGAGCTACAAGTGTATGGTGACTCCCAACTAATTATCAATCAAGTCAACGGGGAGTATCAAACAAAAGATGAAAAGTTGATGCCCTACAAACAATTGGTTGATGATCTAAAGAAGTACTTTGTCTTCATCACCTTCCAGCAGATACCAAGATCAGAGAACAAGGCTGCAGATGCTATGGCTACCTTGGCATCCCTGTTACAACTAGAGGAGCATCAATTTTTCTATGAATTCTTGGTGGAAGAAATATCCTATCCTGCCTTTGCTAACCCTGAATACCAGATTATATGTAGCTTGACTACCCTAGATCAATCTCGGTATGCCAGTATCATTTCTTACCTTTTCGACCAAACCATTCCCGCCAATTTATCCAAAAATGAGAAAAGATCCCTGATTAGGATAGCATCGCGTTACATCCTCATAACTAACAACCTATATTGACGCAGTCTCGATGGTACACTTCTTCGATGTTTAGAACTCGAAGAGTCCAATCTAGCATTAAAAGATGTCCACGAAGGTGTATGTGGATCACACTCGAATGACTTTTCATTAGCCAAGAAACTACTCAGAGTAGGCTATTATTGGCCTACCATGGAGAAAGATGCTATTCAATTTTCAAAAGCATGTCTTAAATGACAAACACATGGAAACCTTATTCATGCTCCTGCCAGAGAACTTATATCTTTCATAACACATTGCCCATTTCAGCAATGGGCCTTTGACTTGGTTGGACAAATATATCCCAATTCCTCAAATGGACACAAGTTTATCATTACGGCCACTGAGTATTTCACAAAGTGGGTCGAAGCCATGCCACTAATCAAAGCCACTGGAAAAAAGATGGTTATGTTCATTCTGAACTACATTATTTGTAGATATGGGATACCCTCTTCAATTGGGACAGACAACGGAGGCCAATTTAGAAACCAAGACATTGATGACCTTTGTGAATAATTTCATATTACTCAACATTGCTCCTCAATCTATTATCCTCAAGGTAATGGACAGGCTAAGGCATCAAACAAAAACATTCTCAAGATTCTACACAGAACTGTGAGCAAGTCTGGCAGAGACTGGCATCTACAACTAAATTCGACACTATGGGCCTACAGAACAAGCATCCGAACACCAATTGGAGCCACGCCATTTTCTCTGGTCTATGGCACTAAAGTAGTATTACCTATTGAAGTTGAAATCCCATCTTTGTGGATATCTTTACAAGGACTAGTTACTGATGAGCAGTACCGCATTGATTGGGTAAATTCTCTAGACCTACTAGATGAGTGCAGACAACAATCATTTGATCACCTCAAAGTGTACCAAGCAAGGATGTCCAAAGGTTACAACAAGAAGGTCAAGCCACACAAGTTTGGAGTAGGAGACCTTGTCCTAAAGGAGAATCCTAAGAACCAGCCTAACAGGGAGCAGAAAGGAAAGTTTGAACCTAACTGGCTGGGACCTTATGTTATCACTGCTACTTTCAGGACTGGAGCCTATCAATTAGCTACACCCAAGGGAGACGTTCTTCCAGATCCTATCAACACTCTACATTTGAAGCAATTTTACGCTTAATGTTTGGCTAGTAGAGCCTGTACAGCAAAAAGTTCTTGCAAAATACCAAAAACATTTAGAAAATTGATCTTGAAGAAATCCAAAAATAGTGGAAAAGGTCCTACAAAATGGGTATCCTTGGTGAAAACCTGGTAAACAGGCACCTTGATACTACAAAAACATTCAAAAAAGAAAAAATAGGAAAAAAAACAATTGAAAAAGAGAAAAGTGCCTTGATGAGCACCTAGTAAAACAGGCATCTTGGTAGCAAAAAGAAAGAAAAAGATCTTGCCAAGTGGTAAAAACCTAGCAATCAGGCGTCACTTGTGTTCTGCGCTCCATCTATCAATGCACTACTAATACTAGGCTTTCATAATTTTTCCTGTGCTCATACGCTGACTTCATTCTTCCTAAATGACTATCTTATCCTCACTTGAGATTGGTCTATCTTTACATCTTAGGAATAAGTCATTCTGCACTGGGGGTATCTTTGTTGGCATAGTCAGTTGTGGTTGCTAGGTTTCTCTAGGATGGTTTTCCTCATAGACACAATGTTTCTCAATACATGCAAAACAATGTCACTTTTCAAAACCAAGGTGTCTTTTCAAGAATCACACATCAGACATAACATTTACATTAACGAAGTTCCTACAAGGCTATATTGGATCACAAACAGGAATGGATTATCCTACTAAGGCACAGACATGGAACACCATATTGCTTATATTCTAATTTTTATGATTGATGAATCTTTAGTGTGTTTGACAGATGAATGAACAAGAACTACTTAAACACATATTTGGTTATTAGTTTGATTATGATTCTTTGATGTCCTGATGATGTTTTCAACTAGGGGCATCTAAGTAATTATAAATTTTATTGGATTGATTCACAATTGGTAATTTATTATGTCTTCTTAGTTGCTCTATGACGTTTGCATAAAGACAAAGAGTCGCAAGGATTGGGGACATAATGTTTTCTTGATTTCCTGCGTATGGTGATTATTCCAAATGATCCTATAAATTTCACCTAACTTGGATGTTTATGGTAAGAGCTACCACTATGGGTGGATAGCCGCATATATCTTGATCTTTGTTATGTGTAAACTATAGTGAGGTTTGACACAATTTCCTTGTCTGTTTTCTGATCCAGATTCTCACTAAGGTATACGAATCATAATGTACCCAAGGATATGAATTTTCAAGGTCATTGCGGGTCCAATATCTTGCCTTAATCAGAATCTGGTATAT